>PVIC010042087.1:0-15956 GCA_004025085.1 Thryonomys swinderianus | reverse complement strand
TTGACTTTTGACAAAGGAGTCAAAAACATGCACTGGAGGAAAAATAGCCTATTCAACAAATGCTGCTGGAAAAATTGGCTATTTACAAAAGATTGAAGCTGAACCCATATTTCTCACCAGTTTAAAAGCAAACTGGGTCAAGGATTTAAACATTAAGACAGAAACACTGAATCCACTAAAAGTTAATATAGGTAAAACATTTGAAGTTATAGGTGAGACCAAAGACCATATAAATGCACAAGAAATAACATCAAGTATCAAAACATGAGATTACATCAAATTAAAAAGCTTCTACACATCAAAGGAATCAGTTACTAGAATGAAGAAACAACCTACAGAATGGGGAAAAAAACATTGTCAGCTATTCCTCAGACAGAGGACTACTCTCTGAAATACGGAAAGAACTAAAAAATAAAATGAAATATCAATACAAGAAATTACAACTGCAATAAACAGAAACTTCTCAAGAAAAGAAGTAAAAGAGAACAACAAACATATGAAATAATGTTCAATGTCTCTGGTCACTAGACAAGTGCAGGTTAAATAATGCTTATGCCAGAAATAATGACAATCATCAAGAAGTCAAAGGATAACAAATGCTGGCAAGGCTGTGATGAAGATGAACCCTCTTACATTATTAGTGGGGATATAAACTAGTAAAACCATTATGGAAATCAGTATGGAGAATTCTCAAGGAACTAAAACTAGAAATTCCATGTGTCTCAGCTATCCCCTAAATAAAAGTTCAAAGTATCAAATTACAGCAATGTATGCATATCAAAGTTTATAGCAGCAAAATTCATGTTAGTTAAATCCTGAAAGCAGCCTGTATGTCCATTAACATATAAAATGATAAAGAAAAAGGGGTGTTTGTACACTGTGGGAGACAGGATAAGAGGATGCAACCAGAACCCTCATGGCAAACTCCAGTCCCCCATGAGTCCTACAGCAAAGGATTAACAACCAACAAACAACACAATCAGAACCTTGAGGAAAAGGCTGAACCTGGGATTGACTCTTGCTACTCTGAGCAGTGGCAGCAAAAGGCCAAACATGCACAAGCAGAAAAGGCCAACGTCCTCAATTTGCCACACCTTTTTTTGGTACAAAGCCTTCACACCTATAATCCTAGCATGCATAAAACAGGGTGGTCTCAAACCTTCATATCTAAAATCCTAATATGCATAAAACAGGGCAGTTATCCACAATAATCCTTGTAGTTAAAGATATCATAGGGCATGGAAGAATCCTTAAATTGTAATAAATCTTAAAACCAGTAATCCTAGTGCAGTAATCCTTGTAGTTTAAAATCCCACAGGATGGGGCTACTGGGCGCCATCCGTTTCCGGCAGACTGGGGCCGCCCATCCACCCACTGTATCCCGGAGCAGCATGGACTCAACTACCGGGCGCAATCCCTTTCCGGTGGACTGAGGGCCGCCCACCAGCCCACGGTATCCCGGAGCGGCAGGGACTCGGCTACCAGGCACCATCCACTTCCGGTGGCGGTGAACTGAGGGCAGCCCACGGGCCCACAGTACCATGGAGCTGTGCAGTGAGGAGTCAGGTAAGGACCCTGGGTACCATCTGCATCACGGAGGGTTGAGGGCCTCTGGCCAGCCCCAACCCCACCCCAGAGCTGGGTTGTGAGGACCCAGGTCCTAGAGGAGCCGGAGCCATCTCCTGTGTCCCTCCACAGGAGGAGAACTTCTAGAGCCACACTGATAGACCAGGGAAGATAAAAAAAAAAAAAAAAAAAAGATGGAATCTACCTTCTATTTTGCCATCTACTCTACATCCCTCTATTCACCCCTTGTCCCCACACACTCTCCTATCATCCTGTCAGAAGCAATACACAGAAGTAAAAGATTCTTAGGCTGCCCTGTTTCTTCTTCTGTACTATTATAAGAAGGTGTGCAAAGTCTCCAATTGTCTTACAGCATACAGTTGGTACTGTTGTACATATGCCCTTTTATCCTCTATTACCCACTGGCATATATGAGGTTCTAGGGTATAGGTGATCTTTATAAATCTGCTAACCCTATTTCATTCTCCTCCTGTCTCCCTACCTCCCTGATTCCCCAGTGACCTCTTATCACCAAAGGGTTTGGAGGGTACATTTATGATCTGTATGTTGTATACATATGGCTGACTAATTCTAAATTCTGGCATATAGACATAGAGGTAACTCATAAGCTCAAAGTCTCCAGAAGAGAATTTAACAAAACTTTATATCTTATTTACTGTGTTTAATACTGATAGTGGCATTTATTGTATTATGGTAGCAAACATGATGTGATTGTTCTGCTCAAATACCTCCCATGAAGTGTCAGAACTGAGAACTCTCAAGGGTCCTTACAGATTCAAGGAGAACCCCTCAGGAAAGTGCCACATCCAAAGGGCCCCAGTTAATAGAAAGAGAACTGCAACAAACATTGCCCTGTCATCAGGCAAAGAAGAGCATTAATAACAACGAAAGAATAGAAATGAGAAAATACACAAAAAAACAGACACAAAGATCACCACCACAGGGAAATTTAGAGAAAAGGGAAATAGGGCAAACTGAAACTCAAACACCAGGACTCGGAGATGGTAACTAAAGTGGATCGAGTAAAATGGAAATCAGAATTCTTCTCTGAGATCAGAACAGGGAAACTGTCCACAGTGAAAGACATCATTAAAGAAGAGATCAGCAAGATGATAGAATCCAAGTTAGCAGAAGCAATGGAACCTTTTAAACAGCTTCAAGCAGAGCTCCAGGGAGTGAGGAAGGAGAACGAAAGCTTGCGAAGTAGGATGAATGAAGCAGAGAACCGAATCTCAGACCTAGAGGACAGCATACCAGCCAATAAGCTGGAAAGGTATAATCTATGGAATAGAGCAAGGGATCATGAGAAATCAATTCAACAGCTTCTAGGTGACTCAAAGAGAAATAATATAGACTGAATGGAGTGACTGAGACAGCAGGAGACAGTGTAAAAGACATAAAAAAGCTATTGTCAGATAACACCAGAAAACTTCACAGGAAAAGAAATAGACATACAGATAAATGAGGCCTATCAGACTCCAAAAGGCCATGACACAAAAATATCTACACCTAGACATATAATTATCAAGGTTCTAGATGCACAACAAAAGAATGAAATACTGAAAGGAATGAGAGAAAGGAAGAAAATCACATACAAAGGGAAGCCCATTAGGATCACAGCAGACTTTTCAACAAAAACACTCAATGCAAGGAGAGCCTGGAGGGAAGTATTTCAAGCATTGCAGGAAAACAACCTCCAACCTAGACTGTTGTATCCTGCAAAACTATCTTTCAGAATAGATGGGGAAATAAGATACTTCTAAGATAAAAAAAAAAAAAACACCTGAAAAACTTCACAAATACGAAACCTGCACTGCAAAACATCCTAAAGAACAACTTGGAAAAAAAAAACACAGAAAATTCCATACCCATGAGACCCTGGAGAGTGAATTCATTGGGGCAAACAAGAAACTAAATAGAAAAGGGGAAAAGCAAAGAAGAAAAGAACCGAGAACAGGGAAACGTGGCAGCTCTGTATATGTCCATATTACATTAATGTCAACAGCCTCAATGGGCCAATTAAAAAACACAGACTAGCAGATGGGATCAAGAAGCAAGATCCTACAATCTGCTGCATACAGGAAACACATCTAATTCAGAAGGAAACCCATAGACTGAAAATAAAAGGTTGGAAAACAATCCTCCATGCCACAGGAAAGTGCAAAAAAGCAGGAGTGGCTACCTTGTTTGCAGATAAAATAGATTTCGAACCCAAACTGATTAAAATAAAGAAAGAAAGTCACTATATTCTCATACAGGGAACTATGCAAGAGAAAGAAATAATAATCATAAATATTTATGCACCAAACTCTAACACACCCAACTATATAAAACAAACATTACTGGACATGAAAAGTCAGTTATCCATGAATACGATAGTAGTAGGGGATTTTAATACTCCATTGTCACAATTTGATGATCAACTGGACAAAGAATCAAAAGGAAATACTTGAGCTAAATCAAACTTTTGAGCAAATGGACTTATTAGATGCCTACGGAATTTTTCACCCTACAAAGCGAGAATATACCTTCTTCTCAGCTGCTCATGGATCATTCTACAAAATATATCACATTCTAGTCCATGGAACAACCTTAAGTAGATGCAAAGGAATTGAAGTTATCCCCTGCATACTATCAGACCATAGTGCCTTGAAACTGGAGCTGAATAGCAGAAGAAATTCCAAGATCCTCACAAACACATGGAAATTGAACAACACTCTGTTAACCAACCAATGGGCAATAAAAGAAATTAAAGAAGAAATTAAACAGTTCTGCAACTAAACGACAACCCCAGGACAACATACAGGAATTTATGGGACACAATGAAAGCGGTACTGTGAGGGAAATTCATAGCAGTGCATGCCTAAACTCAGAAAATAGAGCCAACCAAAATAAACAATCCAAAGATGAACCTCAGACAATTAGAAAAAGAGGAGCAAAACAAACCCAAAGCACATACTAGAGAGGAAATTATAAGGATCAGAGCAGAAATTAATGCAATGGAGACAAAGAGAACGATACAAAGAATCAATGAATCAAAGAGTTGGTTCTTTGAAAGGATAAATAAGATCGACAAACCCTTAGCCAACCTTATCAAAGGAAAGAAAAGGCTCAAATCCATGCTATAAGAAATAAAAATGGGGAAATCAGCCCAGACCCAGAAGAAGTCCAAAGGATCATAAACACGAACTTTGAATATCTATACTCTAAGAAGATGGAAAATCTAGAAGAAATGGATAGATTCCTCAAAACATATGAACTTCCAAAGCTGAATGAAGAGGATATAAAAATGTTAAACAATCCGATATCAGTCTGGGAAACTGAAAATGTAATACAAACCCTACCAACAAAGGAAAACCCTGCCTGGTCCTGATGGCTTCACTGCTGAATTCTACAAAATTTTTAAAGAAGAGTTAATACCAGTACTTCTCAATCTCTTTAATGAAATCAAAAGGGAAGCAGTACTCCCCAAATCATTCCTTGAAGCAACCATCACCTTGATTCCAAAGGCAAGGAAAGATCCCACCAAAAAAGAAAACTACAGGCCAATCTCTCTAATGAACACTGATGCAAAAATCCTCAATAAGATACTTGCAAACAGAATACAGAGAGTTATCAAGAAAATCATACACCCTGATCAAGTCGGATTTATCCCAGGGATGCATGGCTGGTTCAACATACATAAATCAATCAATGTAATACACTATATTAACAGACTCAAGGACAAAAACCACATGATTATCTCAATAGATACAGAAAAAACATTGAACAAAATCCAATACCCGTTTATGAGCAAAACCCTACAGAGAATTGGAATTGATGGACTTTATCTCAATTTAATACAAGCTATTTATGAGAAACCAACAGCCAGCATCATATTCAATGGGCAAAAACTGAAACCTTTTACACTAAGGTCAGGAATAAGACAAGGATGCCCACTGTCACCACTCTTGTTCAATATAGTACTGGAAACATTAGCCATAGTAATCAGGCAGGACAAAGATATAAAAGGAATAAAGATAGGTGAGGGAGAAGTTAAACTGTCATTATTTGCTGATGATATGATACTCTATCTAGAGGATCCTAAAAACTCAACCAAAAGACTGCTAGACTTAATTACCAAATTTGGTAGTGTTGCTGGATACAGGGTCAGTGCTCAAAAATCAACAGCCTTTGTCTATACAAACAACAGACTCACTGGAAGAGAAATTGGGGAGTCAATCCCTTTCACAGTAGCACCCAGAAAAATGAAATATCTAGGTATCAACCTAACAAAGAAAGTGAAAGACCTCTACTCTGAAAACTATAGGACTCTGAAAACTGAGATAGAAAAGGAAACCAGAAAGTGAAAAGACTTCCCTTGTTCCTGGGTCAGGAGAACCAACATTGTCAAAATGGCTATACTCCCACAACTACTATATAGATTCAATGCAATTCCAATTGAATTTCCAACGGTATACTTCACAGAGCTAGAGAAAATAATACAAAAATTCATCTGGAAACACCAGAAACCTAGACTAGCAAAAGCAATTCTAAGCAACCACGACATGGCAGGGGGTATTACAATCCCCAATTTAAAACTCTATGTAAAGCTGCTGTGATAAAAACTGCATGGTACTGGCAAAGTAACAGACCCGAGGACCAGTGGAATAGATTAGAAGACCCAGAAACAACTCCAGATACACTAAGCCACTTTATCTTTGACAAAGGAGCCAAACATCCCCAATGGAAGAAAGACAGACTCTTTAACAAATGCTGCTGGAAAAACTGGGCTTTCCCCTGCCAAAAGCTAAAGCTAGACCTATCTCTTTCACCATGCACAAAACTAAACTCACAGTGGATACAAGACTTAAACATTAAAACAGAAACAATAAGCCTGCTGGAAAACAGGCTAGGTAAAACTCTTGGAGACATTGGCTTAGGCAGAGACTTTATGAATAAAACCTCCCTAGCATAAGAACTAGCAGAAAGAATCAACAAATGGGATCTCATTCTACTGAAAAGCTTCTGCACAACCGAAGAAGTCACTGGCACTGCTAGAAGACAACCAACAACATGAGAAAAAATTTTTTACTAGCTGTGTATCAGACAAAGGGCTATTATCGACAATATATAAAAAACTCAAACAGATCAGCCTCCCCAACTTTAAAGACCCAATTCAAAAATGGGCATCTGAAATGAACAGACACTTCTCAGCGGCAGAAGTCAAAGCAGCCAAGAAGCATATGAAGAAATGTTCAACATCACTGGTCATTTGAGAGATGCAAATGAAAACAACACTGAGATTTCATCTCAATCCACAAAGAATGGCCGCGATCTCAAAATCAACCAACAATAAATGCTGGTGTGGCTGTGGAGAGAAAGGAACCCTTCTCTACTGTTGGTGGGATTGCAGACTTGTGCAACCATTGTGGAGATCTGTGTGGAGATTTCTCAGAAAACTAGGACTACGGGTCCCATTTGACCCAGCTATCCCCCTTCTAGGAATATACCCAAAAGAATTTTAAAAATCACATTGGAAAGACAGATGTACACCCTTGTTCATAGCAGCTCAGTTCATGATAGCTCAATCTTGGAAACAACCCAAATGTCCATTAACTGGAGAGTGGATAAAGAAAACGGTTTTTTTTATAAAATGGAGTATTACTCTGCCATAAAGAATGCCAAGATCGATCCATTTAGGTGCAAATGGAGACACCTGGAGGATATACTAATAAGTGAAATCAATAGATCACAGATAGACAATTTCTGAATCTTCTCTTTGGCATGAACACCTGTAGATGCAAATGAGCTCTAGAAAGTATGACAGCTTTTATAGAGTGGAAAATTTCTATAGGAAACTTGGTGTGGGAATGTGATGAGGGGAAGGAATAAATATGATACAGAAAGAAAATAAAAAAGCATGTATAAATAAGGTGAGGAGGTGTGAGTGGGTAAGGATATGGGTAAAAATGAGAATTAACTTGTATCATATACTGGTACAAATTTCCCAATGTTATATGTGATTGTGAGATATATATATAAATTGTACCAATAAAGAATTCAATTAAAAGAAAGAAAGAAAGAAAGAAAGAAAGAAAGAAAGACACAAAGAAAGGGAGGGAAGGAAAAAGAGAAAGAAAGAAAGAAAGAAAGAAAGAAAGAAAGAAAGAAAGAAAGAAAGAAAGAAAGAAAGAAAGAAAGAAAGAAAGAAAGAAAGAAAGAGAGAGAGAGAGGGAAAGAGAGAGAGGGAAAGAAAGAGAGGAAGGAAGGGAGAGCAAGAGAAAGCAAGAAGAAAGAAAGAAAGGAAGAGAAAAAGAAAGAAAGGAAGGAATGAAGGAAGAGAGAAAGAGAAAAATGCAAAAGAAATCAAAACCTTTTTAAATTTCACCTGTGGTTATTTTTGGTGTCTCCTGGGCCCAGCACAATGTTTTGTCTATGACAAGTACCCAGTAACTATTTACACAAATGAAATGGAATTTGCTGAAGAATGAGTTACTGAAAATGTCAAAAAATAATAAAGATAGTGTGTTTAGAAAACCATATAAAGTACCATATAGAAAGTATCAATTTTTTATGATGCCTAAAGAAATCTAATAAGAAACAGAAATAGGCAGCACATTAAGGGTATAAGAGATAACAGAGAGGTTTCCTGATGTTTGTTACAGAGCACATTAGTTAAGGTCAGCCAACCACTGCATCAGATGAACCCCACCATACATAATGGCTCAGATAGAACAAGTTATTTCTTGCTCATATACTACTATTCCCAGTTAGCACAGGGGAGAGAGGGAAGGGTGGGCAAGAAAACTCTTCCATCAAGGGAAAGCACAGAGGACCTGGGCAAGGTAAGCTTCTATGGGCCCAATCTGAAGAAAGTGGCCATAATGTTCATGAATGTTTATTTCATGAACTAAACTTCAGTATCATGGATATACAATGTAGGCTGCAGTGGAGGCTACTGTAGGGAGTGCTGTTACAGACTGAGTATATATGTATCATTATGGTATGATGCCATTAACATTTTAGAGAAGATATCTAGAAGGAGAATAATTGGGTCAAATTGAATTTGCAATCTGAGTTGTTTCAGCTATCTACATAGTATTTCCATAGCAGCAGTTCTTTACTTTCCACCAAAAAAGAAGGATGTCTTTCCCCCCTGAAACCTTACCAGAATTTATTTGATTTTGGAATCTCCATTTTTTAAAAATTTGTATTTCTCTAACATTGCCAGAGAACTTGGACAGTTTTTCACATATTTATTGGCCATTTGTACTTCTTCCCATTCTCCTTCTCCTTCTTCATCATCATCATCATCTGTACTCTCTTTAGTTGCCCATTTTTTGATTGGGTCTTTCATTTTGGTAGGCCTGATTTTCTTTTTTATTTCTTTGTAAATTCTGGGCATAAATCTTCTGTCAGAGGAGTAGCTAGCAAATTGTTATCCCATTCTTTAGTTTGTCTCCTCACTTCACTGATTACCTCCCTTACTATGCAGAAGCCTTTTAGTTTGATATGATCCAATTTGTTGATTCTGACTACTGACCTGGTGGAAGTTTCTACATTTGGGTGGTGAAAGGCAGAGGGATGAAAGCAAAGGGGAAGTTAGAGAGTGTGCTGGAAGTCACTCCAGGACCTGCCTGGAAGCCTCAGGCTCTCCTCCTCCTCTGTCTCTTCCTTCTCTTTAGCTGTAGGGCAGTATTCCTATACTCTGAATGCATCCTAGGAAATACAATAGGAAAAAGAGAGCTACCTAAAGTAAAATAGATTGCTAAGTATAAATTTTAATTTACAGTCATTTGAAGATATCTCTCACTCCAATCACTTTTTTAAATTGAATTCTTTATTGGTACATTTTATAGACAGATCACAATCACACTCATCATTGGGAATTTGTACCAGTATATGACATGAATTAATTCTCATTTTTACCCATATCCCTACCCACCCCACTACCCCCCATCCCTACATACATGTGCTTTCTTTTGCTTTTCAAATCATATTTATTCTTTCCCCCACATTAATTTCCCCTACCACTACAGGGTAACTTTGTTGAGGGTCTTGATTTGTTTTAGCTTTGAAAAGAATTGCTAGGGAAGGAACAAATGCTTGCTATACATTCCAGTGGAGGTTGTTTCCTTCAAGAACTCCATAGTCTAGAGGAAATTTTAGAAAATACTCTAAAATCTTCTTACTGGGAATATATCTGGTGGATCTGAAAAAGACATATGAAGAAAATTAACTCTGACAAAGGCATAAGGAACTGAGGTAAGTCTAGTGTTCACGAAAATGTTTGAAATAGGAGTGGTCTTCATTGACAGGTATCTCAATATCTTCAGGAAGTTGTCTTAGTCAATTCCGTTTATGGGAACAAAACATCATAAAATGAATGGTTTATAAACAACAGTGGTATTTTTCTCAGAGCTGCAGCTTGGAAGTCCAAGTCCAAGAGCCTGGCAGATTCAGTGTCAGATGAGTTTTCACTTCCTTGGTGTGTGTGTGTTGGGGGGTGTTGTTTGTTAGTTTATTGAGTCAAGGTCTCACCATGTAGCCAAGGGTGGCCTCGAACTCCTGGTGATCCTTCTGCTTCAGCTAGCATGATAGGCATGTGCCACCATCTTGGCTCATCGGGTTTTATATGGGCAAAGAACACTCTTGGATCTAGAAGAGCACTAATGTTTAGAAGGACTGTGTCCTCATGATTTAATCATTTTGCAGTGGCCCTATTTCTTAATACCTTCATACAATGATTAAGTTTCAATCACTTGTGATTGAACATGTGAATCTGTGGAGAACATGGGAATTTGTGGAGAACACAAACATTAAAACTGTAACAGTTGGGCCGGGGATTTAGCTCAGTGGTTCTGGTGCCTGCCTCGCGAGCGCAAGGTCCTGAGTTTGATCCCAGTAATCACATACAATGTTGGGCGTGGTGGCTCACGCCCACCAGCAATCAATACCACATACCGTGGTGGCTCACACCTATAATCCCAGCATTTGGGAGGCAGAGACAGGAGGACTGCCGAATTTAAGGCTTGCCTGGGCTACACAGTGAGCTCAGAGACAGCCTGAATTACAAAATAAGATAGTCTCAAAAAAAAAACTGTAACAGTAACAGTCATGATAGGAAAAACCAGCTAGGAGGACAATCTATCAGCATATATAAATCATAAGCATATTTCCTTTGTCTGTGTAATTACTTCTAATCATTTATTTTAAAGAAATAAGATAGACATGGAAAGGCATATACACAGTTCACTTGACCATAGTAAGGTAAACAATTGGGAATTTTTGAATATTTATTTATAAGAAACCAACTAAAGAAATTACCCATATGTAAACAAACATCATATAATCATTTTAAGAGATGAAAAAATCTATATGAATTGAAATTTTAAGACATAAAAACCTAACAGAGTTGTCATGGGGATTTAATGAGATCTTATTTATAAATTGCCTAGTTTAGTTCTGATACATGGTACATTCTCCCAAATGATGATGATAATGATGAACATAATGATGATGTTAAAATGATAACCCTGGTAATTCCTAGAATCCTCTCTACTGACATAATTTAGTAAGTATCCTTTTGGATATTCCAACACCACTATAAACAGCTTTCCTTAATTGCAATTGTATTATGTTTAATTAATCTCTTTATCATTTACTGAAAATAGTTGATGTCATTCAAAAGCTAACAGAGGTGGATTTACCCAGCTGAAGCTGGTATGAATTTCTAGCTCATTATATCACAAACTATGATGAAACTATTGTTTTAAGCAATAAAATTTGAGGGGGAGGATAATTTGTTATATACATAATTTTTCAAAGAAACCAGGACATTTTGCTATTAATATTTTTGCCTAAACATGAACTTAGTCAGAATATGATTTTCCAGTCTATAATGTTTCTTGAGTTGTTGCTCATCCTTATATCACCAACATTCAGTATTTGTGTTCTCCAACATTTGGTCCAGTAAACTATATTTCTTTTTTCTTAATAAAATGAACCATACACAAAGGTGATAATTTGCACAGATCAAGTTATAGAACATCTATTCTATCCCTGAGTTTCCTACATTCCCTCCATACTTCATGACTCCCCAGAGATAACCATTATTTTAATCCCTAGCACAGTAAATTGTTTTGTCTTCTGATGAACTTCAGTAAAATGGGCACATACAGTATGGCCTTGCTTGAACTGTACATGTGAATGTTATCCACTTTATGTGTTGCAAGTTTGTTTTTTTCATTTTTATGCAGAATTTCACTGTACGGATATACTACCACTTACTCTTGATGAAGATTTTAGTTGGTTATTTTTGGGGACTACTGTGAAGAATGTTACTATAAACATTTTTCATGTCTTCTGTCAGGTGACACCTTAATAAATTTGCAGAAGCTTTTTGGACTTTCCACAAACCTCTTTGAAATTTGAAGAATCACCCATTCATTAAATTTATTCACATTATCAATTTTAGAAGAATATATTTAAAATTTTACAAACATTTAGCTAGGGATCATTAATTTTACTTCCTATTCTTTCATTTAAAGGCTCTTTTTAAAGAAACTCAAGAAACTCAAAAGGGAAGGGGAAATGTAGAAAAGAGATCTTTGGTAAATCTCAAGGGATTTTTAGATACGTTTGGTTTACAGTTTTAGGTGAAGATTTGTTGTATTCAAGTATATGTATGAACACATTTAAATGCTCTCTCCTAATTAAAGCCTTTAGCCCCAAAACTGGCTGAACAAAACTGAACTGTGAGCACCAGAAATCCATGCAAGTTTACCATTCGATGTCCTGTTTTCATCTCTATTGGAGCTTCTGTGTATTGCCTATCAGTGAATACGAAAGACACATTCCAATTTTATCCATCTGACTTTCAAAATCAGGAACAGACTAAATCAGTATTTCACATATGAACACTTAAAACAACTGCCATGGTGTTTTATGTAAATTTATATGTTATGATCCTTCACAAAGCTGTAAACAGAACTCTGGTTCATTAAACTGGTAATGACTGTTGCCTGCTGAGAATGTTTATCTCTATGTAAGTCTATACATAGCGCTCCTACACATAGCAAAAGGACTAGATAGGTTGTTATCTGAGGTCTGCCAAGAGGTTTGTCTCCTCTGCCATTTTTGGCTGTAGAGATTTATGAAGAAACCAGCATTATAAGAAGTGTTTCCATGAGACAACAATTTTGAAGTAATTTAACCTAGCTTTTTATAAAACTGAATAGAGGAGAAAAAAATCTTTTAATCTTACAAACCTATTAGTGAAAAGACCAAGATATTAGGTTCATACCAGTGTAAGATGGTTTGTACTCTCATTTATCTGTCCAGCCACAAGTTAAGGACCCCAAAGAAGGTTAAGAAGCATCTTTCTCCCTGAAACCTCTCTTCTTTAAATGTCACAGCCCTGAGTGGAATATTTAAGTGGAAATCAAGACTATTGAGTGGCATTCAAAAAAGTCACTTATTGTAGACCATCTATAGGTCCAAGCTGTACCTTAAACTCCCTTCTTCTACCTACTCAAGAAAACTACAAAAAGTTTTGCTCTCAAAAAGCATTCACCTCCAGTTATTTGGAGGTGTAGCTTCTTTCTGGGTTGGGCCAAAATGGATTCCAGCCCATACCTGAGTTCAGTTAGCACAGTGATCTGTTAGTAGTGTCTGGCACAGTCATGGGAAAAGGAGTATCAAGACAAATGAATGTAGGACATGGATTTAGCTCAAGTGGTACTGTGCATACCTTGGAAGCACAAGGGCCCACATTCAATCCCTGGTACCGCAAAAAAAAAAAAAAAGGGGTATATTTCCATCACACCTGTGCTCTACCACAGACCTTTAGGTTGATTGAATTTCAAAGTCCAGCTAGAACTACCCCGTGGCTAGTAAATGCAATTATATTATCATATAGATGATTTGATAGTCCATCATTTCCCCTTTAGCTGAGCCATCCTACAAGCTTGCCATTGACTCTCACCAGTCCTTTTCTTCCTTAAATAAGACTACAAAATATATACATGCATATATAAGTATTTTCTTGTTGTTATTTTCTTCTTGTTGACGTTATTGTTACTGGTTTTAGTTATTTATTTATTTATTTATTTTTGTATGTGTGGTACCGGAGACAAAACCCAGACCTTCACACATGCTAACCACATATTCTACTATTATACCCCTAAATACATTTTAATAGAAAATACATTTGTCTCATGGTTTTCTAATTAGTCTACCAGTTCCAAATAAAATAATTCCACAATTAAGAACATATAATTAAACTATCAAATCATGCAACATAAACAGAAATTAAGCAAGTTATTTGATGAACTGGCTGGTTACATTCTCATGCAAGGTGATTATGAGATTCTACAGAGCAGAAGACACCTACAGCCTTCCTGGTTTCTTTCATGTCTTTGTTGTGGTAATTCTACGTGAGTTAATTCCTCCAAGCTTTCTCTCCCAATCACAAAATGGGTATTAAAATAATTATTTTTCTGCAGGCTGTTTTGAAAAAAAAAAAACTAAGATAATCCTGGTAAAGCACAATAAATATTAGCTGTCATTATCACAGTCTAGAAAAACCTAAGGGAGTTATTTTTTAATCTCATTCAAAGGCCAAATGGAAATGTAATTAATTTGGTTTTACAAATCATTTTGTTTTCTGCATCTTTTCATTCTCCTATCAAAAACAACTGATTTCTGCCTCAGTTTTGAAGGTTTTAGATATATTTGTATTTATGAACATTCTACATGTGGAATTAGCCTATAAGATTTGGATAATTAAAGTCAAAATCAGGGAGGAATCAAATTATATGATAATTTCTTTAATTCTCTTTTGTGTGTAAACACAACTTCAAAATTCATAGACGGTTTTCTCTTCACATTTGCAGAGACCAATTTTTAAATTCCCCAGTCAATTAGTATTTGACTAATTTTCACACTAACAAAGACCAAGTTTGGAGAGATTCCTCCTATGTCTGGGATTTCTCATAAAAACCTCAAGATTCTGAAGGTGTTCACAGGACACAGAAGAATCACATATACAGCTACAACTCCTCAAAAGTATGCAGGTATACTTAAGGGGAAACTACTCAGTTACCTGTAGCTCCCACTTTGGCATTTTAGGGCCATTTTACCAATTTGTTTCCCTTCCTGGAACCATGCACTGGATTGGTAATGCACTAACTTATTAATTAGCTTTTTCTTTTGACTCGTGGATCACTGTGTACAGCTCCATTGAAGGAGGATAAGCAAACAAATATTAATGCCTGATCACGTTTACTTAAAGTGAAATAAATTTACCTAAATTACAAATACTACAACTACTGCAGAGCAGAAGTTTCTCTTCATTTTGTGGGATAATTTTTAATGTTCTCTTGGTTCGTGTGTGCGTGTGTGTGTGTGCACGTGCACACACGCACACATGTCCATGTGTTTCTTCATCAGGAAAGACCTTAATTTGCCTACTCAGAGTTGTCCTTTATTTTACTCTCAAGGTGGAGTAGTCTTTATCATCTTACTAGGTAACTTAGAAATGAAGGAATCTGGGTTATTAATTTTGATAGTACCTCAATCTATGTTGCAACTTGGGTCTTCCAGACTCAGTTGTTGAAATGGACAAAATCTTAACAAAACCTTTAGTAGGAGTTCACATCTGTGAAAAGGAGGAAGGCAGAAATAGAGCTAGGCAGATAAAGAAATAGATGATAGCAGGAGTATACCTCAGTAAGTGCTGGCCAAGCAAGTGGAGCATCTGAAACAGTGATTAGTCTGGCCAATCATGTATCCCACAGCAGGCAAGTGAGTGGGGCTTTTATATCCCTATAAATCTTGGTCACAGCTGCAGGATGCCCTGAAATGTGTCACCTCAGCAAAGGATACAGCTGACACGGGCCCTGAATGGCTAACACACACCCTGATGTACCTTCTTTGGAGGGAGGCTGAACAGTGCTGCTGTATCTCATGCTGGCCACTTGTTGACTAAAGTCAGTTGCTTGAAGAGTGAGGTGACTATTTGCAAGAGGAAAGAAAAACATACTAAGAACTTACATTTATCTCTTATTTCACGATTTTTCTTTCTGGTCTTGCACCTTTTTTTTTTTCCAATACCAGGGATCAACTCATGACCTTGACTTGTAAGGTAAGGGGCAGCACTACTGAGCTAAATTAATTCATCTTTTTAAATTGTGTAAAAATATGTATTACTGAAATTTGTCACCTATTTTCAAAGATACAGTTTGACAATGTTTAGTACATTCATATTAGACACAGAAATGGAAGCTGAATTCTAGGCTTTTATCCACAGACCAGCTCAAATCTCAGTGAACTTTGGTGAGCTTGCTGAGATTACATGATGTGGAGTTTCATGCTGTTGCCCACAT
>PVIC010042085.1:0-15912 GCA_004025085.1 Thryonomys swinderianus | reverse complement strand
ACAACAGATTAATTGAACGGAATTTAATCTTGTTTACTATTATTTACTTCTGCCAGGTCTCCTTACCAAGAGTATTTGAACAAGCTGATGAAATCTTCCTCCTGGATACACTTTCTTCACATAATTTTCAGAATACTGCATTCGTGAAATTTCTCTGACCTCACATGAATATTTCTGACTTTACCCCTTGAGATCCTTCTCACTTTCCTTTTCATCTCTACGCTTGTAATAGTGGAATTTACCCTTCAACAGACTCTCTACACTTGCCTCTTTGAGAGTCTCTATGCCTCTTCCATCTCCAGCCAGATTACTCCTAGGTGGATATCTGCAATCTACATATTCAACCTTAATGAGGTATATTCATGTATATATACTTACAAATCCATTATATATATATATATATATATATATATATATATACACACACACACAAATAGTATATATAAACATTTATATATACTTAACCTTACATATAAAGTGTATATATATGTATATATATCTTAAAAATCATAGTTGAAAAATCAACTTAAGTGTTGAATACTATTCATTATAATAGTAACGACAATAATCATAACAGCCAAGGGCCGGAGGGTTAGCTCAGTGGTTCCGGCGCCTGCCTCGCAAGCGCAAGGTCCTGAGTTCGATCCCCGGTAACCACATATAATGCTGGGCGTGGAGACACGCCCACCAACAATCAACGCCGCATACCACAATGCCGGACGTGGTGGCTCACGCCTGTCATCCCAGCACTCGGGAGGCAGAGACAGGAGGATTGCTGAGTTCACGGCGGCTTGCCTGGGCACCATAGTGAGCTCAGGTCCAGCCTGAACTATAAAGTGAGACCCTGTCTCAAAAAGCAAAAAATAAATAAATAAAAATAATAATAATAATAATAATAATAATCATAATAATCATAACAGCCAAGCCTTGTTTGGTGCTATGACACTGCATATTTGTTTTCCTCACAAATTCCTGTGTTAAAATCCGAGCCCTGCGATGTAATGGTCTTAATATGTGGGACACTGGGAAACAGCAGAGTGCTCATGGCAGGACTGTCCTGAATGAGATTTTTGCCATTGTAGAAAAAGACATAAGAGCCGTGTTCGTGTCCTCAGCTCTTCACCTTGCAAAGATATAGTCAGCCGTTGGTATTTCACAGTCCAAATGAGGCTACTCCACAGAGCCTGAGCATTTCCAGAATCCAAGATGGTGGAAAACAGATACCTGTTTGTTACAAGCCACTGAGTCTGTGATTGTTATGGTGGCCCTAAGTAGCACAAGTGTGTTTCCCTAAGCACTTTGTCGCATACTAAAGTCCAATGCTACTATAATGAGTGTAGTGTTATTCCTGCCATTTCCAGATGAGGAAATGAACAGGACACAGTAGATGAAGGAAAATGCTCAGGATCATACAGCTGCGGAGCAGTGGAGTGAGAATTTAAATTAAAGTAGCGTGACTCCAAAATCTGCGCTTTTAACCAGCCACCACCACTATCAGGACTGAGCAAACATTTCAAACTTCCCATGCCTCAAACTGAACTCCTGTGGATCCCTTCAACTAAACTTGTTCATCTAGAATTCTATGTCAAGAAATGGCTACTCTAGTTGCTTAGGGAAAAATACTGGAATGGTAACTAACAACCTGGTACTTCACTCGACCAACGTACGGGTGATCAACAGATCCTGTTAGCTGTGGATTCAAAATGTATCCAGGTTCGGCCAGCACTCAACCTCTGCTGCTACCGGTGTGGTTCAGACCACCACAGTCATTAGCTTTCACAGTCTCTGTCCCTGCTTCAAACTCTCCATCAATTCCCAGGTTACTCACAGTAAATGCTGAAGTCCGCAGGCTAAGGCCTTGCTTCGAAGGTGAGGTGAGTGGGCTATGCAGAGCCCTAGGGCACTGGAAGTAAAGCTGCAATACTGAAAAAAAAAAATAGAAGAAAGGAAAAGAAAGACAAGACAGAAAGGAAGCTGAAGTCCCTAAGGTGGTCTTAGAGCTCTGCCTGGTCTTCCTCTACACTTTCTTGACCTCACCTCCCACCGCTTCCCTGCTCAACCCCTCTGACAGAGCCATATTGGTATTCCAGCTGTTCCCGGAAAATATCCAGCTTCTTCCACTTCAGGGCCTTTACAAATTGACTGGAACGTTTTTCTTCGGATATATGCATGGTTCTCTCCCTGGCATCCTTCATAAGCCATTTCGGGAATGTCATTTTCAGAGAAGTTTTTTGGCTACCTTATCTAAATTTAAGCCCTGCCTACTCATTGCACAGCTCCTCTGGCATGCTTTATTTTTCTAAATTTCACTTATCTGTCACGTGTATTGAACATATTGTATTAGAATGTAGGTTATTTGGTGGGTGTGGTGGCTCACGCCTGTCATCCCAGCACTTGGGAGGCAGAGACAGGAGGATTGCTGAGTTCCAGGCTTGCCTGGGCTACATAGTGAGCTCAGGGCCAGCTTGAATTACAAAGTGAGACCCCTTCTCAAAAAAAGAAATGTAGATCATATGCAAGTAGGGATTTGTATTATCTTTGCTGTTATATCAGTGTCTAGAACAGTGCTTGCCATATATCTGACATTCAATACATTTTTGTTAACAAATAAAGTGAAAGAACTTAATTGATATTTGGGAGAAGGAATTTCTGGTGAGTGGATATTGCCTTCTTTGAGGAATATGTGGCATTCTTAGTATCTTCTTTAGGAAAGAGATCTCTCTTCAGATTTTCCCTTTACTTTCCATCTGTAAGTCAGTTTCGTAAAGGCCCTTTTAACCTTAGGACTAAACATATGTAGTAAGGTGACATCTCCAAAATGACAGATTCGACCTGCTTAGAGCAGACTGTTGTGGAGGAGCACAGATATGCTATAGTTTTGTAAAATTATTTCATTAAGACTTTCTCACGCAAAGACCAGAGGCTTCAAATACTTACCAGTGAACTGTTTATAACCAGTTTTTACCTTTGAAACTCACAGATGACTAGTAAACAATGTACTATAAATAAAGCTTCTTCCAAAGTTTCTAAACTTCTGACTGGTGATGAGAAGAACTGGATGAAAATCCTTGTTAAACCTTAATTATTCACATTAAATACTGATTTTATAAAAGGAGCTAAAAATATCCATCCTTTTGATCCATTAATTCTAATAAGATTTCCAGCTGAACCACTTTGTGGTACTTGAACTACATGAATGTGGGAATTTTAATTGAACTCCATCAAAGACAGAGCCTCTATGTAAGGTACGAACAGTCCTTGCACAAATCTTCATAAGCCACTTGGCTTACTGGTACTTATTTTAATGGGGACATTCAAATTTTACATTTACCACCAACATGAGTGGAGTTCAGCTATTCTTTTTTTAAACAAATATATGGCACAGGGCATTTCCTTTAGCTGGGAAATGGCCTGAAAGAAAATCTGTTCGAATTTTGAGGCTGTTGCCCTTGAGCATTTTATAGGAATCTCTTTATTAAGGCGTTCGATTGCCCCATTATTTGAGCTGGCATTTTGGTCTTACCTTGAGGACACATAACTGACCCAGAAACCATGTTGTGATTATCAGACAGTGACTCCTGGAAAACAGCAAGTGAGATATTTCTTTTTTCTTAGCTCCAGGGTTATTAGTCTGAGAAAGCTTGACTACAGCTGTAACTGCTGATCAAGCCAGGAAAGTATGAAGGGAAATAAAAGCTTGTGGTCTCTGGGAGGTTTGGATTCTTCTATTACCTGCCATTAGCAACAGTAAGTTTTATTAAATCCATATTTGTTTAGTAAATAGAGGAAGTAGTAGCCTTTAGAATTGCTGCTATGGTGTGCTTAGGCTAGTTTGATTTCAAAATAAGTGCAGAGAACCAAGCGGAAAATATCAACCCAGGAAATTTTCTCTCCATCTGTATGACCTTGAATAGACAATACAATTTTCAGGCAAATAAAGATTTGTGATATTCTACCTTGAGAGGATGAAACCCAATCTTGCGTGACACGGAAGAAGGAAATGAGGCCAAGAGAAATTAACCAACTTGCCCAATTAGTGAACTAACCAAGTACGGTGTGGCAGAACTCCCCTCTGTACGCTGCCTGTGGAGAGAACCGATGGTCTTTCTTTTACTGTATTTAATGTATAAAATGCATAGAATTTGAATGATGTGTTAGAAATTGTACTAGGAATATGGGGATACACAAAAGGGCCATTGTGTTTCTTGCTTTCTAGATGGTGCTTCAAGGAAAATGTTTCCTAATTATATCACCTTACTCAAAATTATACCAGGTATCCAAATTGGAACTGAACACAGGGAGAGACTAAAATTCTGTCAGAATGTTCTAGGAGTCAAATTTCAAAGTTGTGTGAAAGCTAGAAGTCCAAAATCAAGATGATGATCGGGCTGGTTTATTCTAAAACCCATCTCTTTGGCTCTCTGAAAGTCACCTTCCTCTAGTGTCTTCTTATGGTCTTTGCCGTGTTTCTGTCTCCTAATTACCTATTCTTAAATGGATACTAGTTACGGAGGATTCACCAATATGACTTCATTTTATCTTTTTAGCTTTTTATGTACCCATCTCTGCATACAGTCAGACTTTGAGATACTAGCAGTTAGGATTTCAAAATATGAATTAGGGGGTGTAGTTCAACCTAATACATTGTAACATGCAATCACAGGACAGGAAAAAGAGATTAATCTGGGTGTTCTGTGGTAGAAGAACACCCCACATGTCAGAGAGGACCAGATGTAGCTAGATTAGCGACTGGTCTCTTGCCCCAAAACAGGAGATTTTCAAAACTATATCTGCTTCCCAACAAAGAACACAGATTCTGTTTGGATCCAAATAATAAGATTATAGCAAAGAATAAAATTATAGCAAATAAGAAAATTAGTAGGGGAAGATTCAAGTTTTTTTTTTTTTTTTTTTAGCATTCTAAGGTATTTGTCTCACTTGGTAGAAAGGTAAGGATTTTAAATAACTTCAAAACTCAGTAGAAAATTACACCAGTAACTATGTATGTTCAAAATTTAACCACAGAAATTCTTTTTTAAAAAGTGAAGGTGGGGGCCGGAGGGTTAGCTCAGTGGTTCCAGCGCCTGCCTCGCAAGCGTAAGGACCTGAGTTCGATCCCCGGTTACCACATATAATGCTGGGCATGGTGGCTCACGCCTGTCATCCCAGCACTCGGGAGGCAGAGACGGGAGGATTGCTGAGTTCGCGGCGGCTTGCCTGGGCACCATAGTGAGCTCAGGGCCAGCCTGAACTACAAAGCAAGACGCTGTCTCCAAAAAAGCAAAAAAAAAAAAAAAAAAAAAAAAAAGTGAAGGTGGGAAAACTCAGCTCATTTTGTGAGGCTAGCATGTACACAATATTAAATATGTCAAGGATATTACCAGAAAAGGAAATTAAAGGTCAATATACCTTGCAAACATAAGCACAACAATCATTAAAGTGTTTGCAAACTAAACAACTTCATAAAAGAATGAATTAGCGTGACTATATTATGCCTTCTAGGCCCATATCAGGCTTGAAGACCAACTAGAAGTACTCACAAAGCTTGGTAGTTGTAGATATGTCTAAGAGTCATTACAATAAAAAGATTTAAAGTAAAATCGACAAAGAACAAAAGTATGTTGGGCAGCATCTGAAGGAAACCACGTTCAAATTATCAAGAGTCTTTTCTGAGGGGGCGCACATAGGATGTGGTTAATGCCTGTAACAATGCATTGTGAAATGTTTTGTATCAAAGAATAAATTTAGAGATTCAATTTTTATTGGAAGTACTTCCATATGGACACTATTTTAGCATAAATTTAGAATTTCAAATTCCTAAAATGGAAAAATGTATTCAGCATAAACCACATTTCTTGTACAAAGAGTTTAAGCTCAGTAAACCATTCTTATCAGTTAAGGTAGAGATAAATCATCACATCTATGTCCCTAGACATCATCCAATGCCAAACTTTTCAAGGAAGCCTTTCTAAACATAGCAATCTGAGGCTTGCAATATTAAATTTTTCCTAAATTTTGGCTAAGTACATTTTAACTGTGGAGTTAAAAAAAATGTTTTGACAATTTATAACCAAATAATGCAATTTTTCATGCTAGCAAAATAAATGAAAAGAGAATAAATATATGATTATTTGTATAGGTGGACTGAAAGTATTTGATGAAATTTACTAATTCATGTTAAAAATCTCTTAATATGTTAGTCATATTTGGGAATTTCTTGATCTCAGAAAAAAGTATCTATAAATCTGTGGCTAGTATCATGGTTAACTGTGGAACAGTGAACATTCATTAGTAATATTTCCAAAGTGGAAATAGTTCTACCAGAAGTCATAACCAGTGTAATACAGTAATAAAATTAAATAAAGGCTTACATTTGGGAATGGTAAAGTACTTCTCTATTAGTAGATGCCATGATGGTTTGCATAAAATTCTAAATATAGACAAAACAACTAGCAATATTAGAAATTAATTTGGCAAATTTGCAATAGACAAAGTTAACATTTAAATATTGCTCATATATTAGCACAGTTTCAACTTAAACATTTAAAGTACCACTGTCAGTGGTTTTTAATAGCAGAAAACAGTAATAATTTTATTAAAACATTTAAAATTTCTAAACTGAAAACATTATTGAAAGAAATTAAAGATCTAAGTAAACAGAGGAATACTTATATTTACATTTTGAATATCTTTTCTTAAAATGCCTATTCTTTCAAACTTAATTTTTAAATTCAGCACATCAATGAAATCAAAGAAAGAATTTTTTCACAAAATGATAAATTGAATCTCAAATGTATATCAAAATGGAACAATCCTAGAGATGCCAAAATAAGCTTCATAAAAAAGTTTATCATTGGAAAACTTTCTTAGTTTTAAGATTTACTGTAAACTTGAAACAAATGGCATGTCAATGTCAAAAGTCTAGAAATAAAGAAAAAACAAGACAGACTGTAGGATAGAGTTAGATAAATCCTCTGCAGGTGGGCAGGTGATCAAGAGACGGAGTGGGCAGAGCAAAGAACCAAGGGACATTAACAAAGAATTAAAATGTTTTATTTACATGTACCAGTTTCCCGTGATGAATATAATCATTATGTACTGCACATACAGACTAATAAAAATACATAAATGAAAATGCTAAAAATCTAGGTAAATCAGTGGAACATGACTATACATAGATAGCCCATTAGTTTCCTAAATTGTGTCAAAACAACTGATTAGAAATGGAAAGGTTTTTGTTGTTGTTGTTGTTTTCCAGTACCAGGGATCGAACTTAGGCCCTTGTGCATCCAAGATTGGCATGGCAACACTTGAGCTAAATCCCCAGCCCCAGAAAGTTATTTCAATCAATATTACTGGAACAACTAGATAATCATGTGGAAAAAGTGAACATTGATTTTCATTTCACACCAAACCTCCAAAGTAATTAAAATTATTTATAGACTGGAAATAAAAGCTAGAAGTTTGTTACCTTTCTGAAAGGAAAACATAAGATCTATGTTTTAAAGGACACAAAAACTAACCTCAGAATAAAGGTTGATCAATTTGAATTTTCAACTCATATTTTTAAAAAATGCACAGGTTATTAATGTATTGGGAACAGATATTTTCCAAAAGTATAAGTAAAGTACTTGAATATGCAGATAACAAATATAGCTAGATAACAGGTAGATAGGTGGGTTGGTAAATAGATAAATGGTTTATATTGAATTACACGAGAAAGTGTAGCTCAACAAAAATGCAAATAATCCAATCAAAACATAGAGAGCTGTTAAAGAGACACATTCCAAAAGGAAGTAAATCCATGGTCAAGATACATACAAAAAGTGCACACCATCGTTTGCAATGTTGAAAATGAAAATTTAAAGCAGTGATATACAATTTGCACATATGTCGTAGTGGCTAAATTGTAAAAGAATGATAGCATAAATTGTTGCCCACAGTGCAGAGAAACTGCTTCTCAAAAGGTTCAACCGTATGCTTGTTTCTGGATTGTTGTCACTCTTGTAAAACTGTATTCAAAATGTTTCCCACTTGACTGTACTACCTAATTAATTTTACATATCATTGTTTTAGTCACCTGCTCATTGCTGAGACACAATACCTAAAAGCCACAATTTAGAGGAGGAGAGATTTAGTTTCACTCACAGTTATAGTCCATGGTGGGATAGCTGCAGGGAGAAAGCACAAGGAGTCAAACCTGCTCCAGTCATGGTGGCCAGGAAGAATAGAGAAGGGACTACTTGGGGAGGGAGTCATGCCCACAGTGACTCACCCCTTCTGACCAGACACCACTTGCAACAGCATGTCAGCTGTAACATCGCAATAATCCAATCCTCTTCCAAACGCATGAGTCTTGAGGCCCATTTTAGAGAGAAACTACAACAATTACTAGTGTATTTTGTTTAGAATAATTTTGTCTAGGTACAGGAGTAATGTAAGTATTTCATTTTCTTTTCTGTATTGCTTCTGGATGGTTTTGATATCATACCATCTCTGATTTCATGAAATAACTTGAGAAGTGTTCTCTGTTTTTACTACAAGAGATTATGCAAAATTTGTGCTGAGTATTCAAATAACTAAATTCTCCTGTGAAACAGTTGAGGCCAAGAAATATATTTTGAAGATTTTTTTCTCATTATGAATTCATTTACTCTAAGAAAATAGGTGTTTTTTTTTCTTCAGTACCAGGGATCGAACTCATGCCCTTGTGTGTCAAAAGTTGGCATGGTACCACTTGAGCTAAATCCTCAGCCCAAAAATAGGGTTATTTTGATTGACTATTGACTACTGGTAGTTTTTGTTGTCTGGAAAATTGGTCCATTTCTTCTAAATAGTCAAATTTGTGACTATCTTGTGTAATCTTACATTTACTCTTTAATTCTACGGGTTCTCTATTGATATGATCTGTCTGATTCCTGATATTGGTAATTTATCCTTTCATATTAATATTTGTTTTACTGGAAGTTTGTCGGTTTTATTTCTATATGTTAAGGAAGATGTTTTTGGTGTTTTTTTTTTCCTATTCTTTCTCTCATGTTTTTAGTTTATTCTCTATTCTTTCTCCAAGTCTATCAACTTCTTATCCTGCATTCATTATTTCCCACTTCTAGTTGCTTGGTGTTCATTTTGCTCTTCTCTTACAACTTCCTTGAGGTAGTTACTGAATAATTTTAATGTGAGTTGTTTCCTTATTCATTATATGAGCATTTCACGTTATAAATTTCATTCTCAGCATTGTCTTAGCAGCATTACCTTTGTATCCACAGGTTTAATTTTCAACTGGTTATACATTTTTCTCTTTTATCATGAGATTTGTTGTTTGACCCAAAGATTATTTAGAAGTTATTTGCTTAAGTGCCAGCTATACAGACATTTTCCTAAAGCCTATTTTTATTATTTTTATCTTTATTGGTATATTGTGTATACAGATCAAGATCACACTCAATATTGGGAAGTCATACCGTATATGACACAATTTAATTCTCATTTTTTCCCATTCCTCTACCCACCCCAAAACCCTCCACACCCTAAATACATAAGCTTTGTTTCCCTTTTTTATTACCATCACATTTTTTCTTTACCCCTCATTACACACACCTCCACCACATTTCCACTGAATATTTTCTATTTCACAGTATCCATCATACATTCTAGAACTCATTAACATCTTCAATTTCTCATACCAGAGAACAGACATGATTTTTACACATCTATGACCTATTCATTTCACTTATGAGTATGTCCTGAAGGTATGTCCATTTGAGTATAAATTACTCCAACTTATCATCTTTGAGGCAGAGTAATACTCCATTTTATAGAAAAACCACATCTTCTTTATCCAGTCTAGAGTTGGTGGGCATTTGGGTTGTTTCCAAGCTTGAGCTATCACAAACTGAGCTGCTATGAACATGTCCTGTTGCCTTTTTGTCAAAGGTTTTTAATTTGATCTCATTAGAGACAGAAAACAAAATCTGTATGGAGTTAAAGTATTTTAACCCATGATTTGTTTTATAACCATAGTATGGTCTGCTTGAGTATGTCTCAAGGCCACTAGAAAAGTATTGCGTTCTGTTACTGTTGTGTACAGGGTTCTGGATCAGAGTAGTACCAAATTACACTACTTCAATATATTTTACCCTGACTAATTTTCAGTCTAGTGATTCTATCAGTTGCTAAGAAAGGTAGATTGAAATCATTTACTATCATTTCATATTTCTCCATGCTTACTAATGTTTCGGTGTTTTGTCTCATATACTTTCACCATGTGTCTTGTTGCACACATATTTAGATTATAATGTCTTCCTAGACTGAACATTTCAGCATAATGTAGGTTCCTTCATTGTATTTATTAAATTTATTTACTCTGGAGCCAACTTTATCAATTATATAGACATTCCTGCTTTTTGAGTACATGATTACATGTCATTTTCATCCTTTTACTTTCAAATTATATATGCTGTTGAATTTAGTAATTACTTGTTTGATATTAAAATTCAATTTAGTCACCAAACTGTCTTAGCTGACAAAATTAAAAACTGTAGAAACAGGGTACTATACGACATTTCAATATATACACATATTTTATAATGTTGAAATCAAGTTTACACAATTTTTTATCATTGCTATGTAGTGAAAACACACAAAGTCTTTTCTGCTACTTTTTTGGTACAAACAGTATATAATTGTTACCTACAGTCTGTGCAGTACCACACATGGAATTGTCACTCCGGTGTAACTTAGATTAGTTCCCATTGTTTCATCTCTCTCCCTTAGTCCCTATACTATCTGCTCTGAAAACCGTTTTACTTTCAATGTCAATGAGTCCAACATCTTTAGATTCCATGTAAAAGAGAAATCACTCAGTACTTATCCGTCTGTGCCTGGCCTATTTCACTTTATTTTCTATTTACATCCCTCTTCTCATAAATAAACCACATTTTCTTCATCCATATTTTTAAAATTGGATCTGGGCCTTGTTCAGGTTCTCTAATTTTTATTTTTATTAGTACATGTTTTAAATACATAATGGTTACATTTCTCATGAGGTGCTGGTTTATGTACCTAACATCTTAGTTTCTATCCCTTTCCCCTCACCCTTTTCCTCGATTTCTTGATATCCTTCCTTCATGCAAAGGATCTATTTCCCTATCCCCTTTTATCAGTATTATTTTTTCTGTTTATTTACATTTTGCACTTAGTTTATACTGTGTAGTGTTTATATGAAACAGAGCACTACTTTATCATAAAAAAGAATAGACTTCAGTAATTTGTAGAAAAAATGGATGCACCTTGAAACCAAAATATTAAGTGAACTAAATCAGACACACAAGATTAACTATTACATGCTTTCTTTTACATGAGAAAATCAAAATATCTATCCATTCTTAAACCGAATAAATACTTCATGTTTCTGTAACCAAATGACTTTTGACAAATGTGAGAAAGATCACATTTTACAGTGTGGCAATCTTTTCAGTAGGTGGAATGGGGAATTTTGAGTATTGTGACAGTTATGCTTAACTGTCAAATTAATGGCTTGGGAAGCATCTCAAGCATGAACAAACAACACTTCCATTTGCATCTGTGTGGGTCATGGAGACACGACCTTGAGTGTATATCTGGCCCTTGGTCTCTTTTCCTCTGGTGCTCCTTCCAACCCACTCTGGTTCCTAGTCACAATGAAGTGAGCGGCACTCCTCCCCATACTCCTTTGTCATGATGTTTCAGTTCTGGAGCCACCCGGCCATGAATTTAAATCTTTGAAACTGAGAACCAAGTAAATATCTCCTCCTTTACACAGGCATTGGGTATTTTATCCAGCGAAAGGAAAACTGACTAATACAAAAAAATGATAAGCCTCTCTTCTGATTATACATGATAATGTGATTCAGAAACCTTCAGAGTTTTTTTGCAGGAGTCTGGGAAATCATGGAAATGCTGGCAGAAGAAGCCTTAGACTACTAGAAGCCCTAGAATACTGTAAGAGGCTAAGGGGTGGTGCTGGTTGGAACTCAGAAGACCAGGATTCTGATAGGAGCAAGGAGAATAAAGACTGGGTTTAGGAGGTTCCCACTGGGCATGAGAACTCCATTGACATTTGGGCTAGAGGCCATGCATGTTAAGCTCTGGCCAAAAACAAGCCCTTAAGACTTCAAGAGACAGAAGGTTAAGTGTGATGGTCTGATTCATTTGGAGTAGTCAATACTAAGGCAGCTCAACTATTTGTACTGCTGGCTGCATAAGCCAGGTTTAAAGTGAGAATGACTGAAGAAGACAGCCAGTGAGGAAACAGTCTGCAAAACATAATATTTAAGTGATAGTTATGAATAATGAAACATTAAAGCAATGAAAGAAGGTGGATCTCATCAGTATAAATAATATTAAATACGTGAAAGAAGAGAATGGATAAAAAATCAAAATATCATGCAACAGAAACCCAAGGAAACCAGTGTTTGAAAAAGAAGTAGTGGAGAGATTCAAATAACGCTGTTAGATTCAACAACATAAAGGACTGAAAATTAGCCTTCTCTATTGAAAAATAAAAATTGTCATCCCAAGGTCAAAACTACTGATAAAACCATTTGGAATCCACTACTGCACTGATTGCATAAATTCTTAAAATTTCAACACAAGAATGCATAGATTTAGAACTAGCATGAATAGTACATAAATGATATAACTGATCAATAGAATTTTATATATGATATATCACACTGTCTACCACACTTATACTAAGTGTGCTTGAAATAAATTTGTAAGATAAATTTTACAATTTTCCTTAATTAGCTTACATGTATATATGCCCTCTACATGGAAAATATTTTCAGTGGAGTTTTTGAACTCACTATCAAGAATTACTTATTTGTGATGGTAAAATAATTTCTCCTTTACCACAAAATAAACAGATGGAGACAGTAAAGTTATGTATGTGTTTAACATGTCATTTTTTAAAAATTCAAATGCATTTCTTCAGCTTTCTGTTTTACAAAATATTTAATATAGATTATTCTTATTTATTTAAAACTGTACATCAGAAAGGAAAGGGACAGAGAAAGGAATTATAGGGAAAAATGTCAGAAAAGGCGATGAAGAGCAAAGGTTGAGTGGAAAATTGAGAATGAAGAAAAGATGGGAAGGCAAAAAATATACCACAGAGGGCTGGAGATTTAGCTCAGTGGTTTCAGTGCCTGCCTAGCAAGCACAAGCTCCCTGGTTTGATCCCCGGTAACCACATACAGCAATACCGAGCATGCTGATGCATGCTCACCAGCGATCAGTACCACATAGGAAAATGCTGAGCATGGTGGCTCACACCTATAACCCCAGCAACTGGGAGGTAGAGGTAGGAGGATTGTTGAGTTCGAGGCTTGCCTGGGCTATATAGTGAGCTCAGGGCCAGCTTGAACTACAAAGTGAAACTCTGTCTCAAAAACAAATATAAATATATATAAAATATATAAAATATGAAAACATCTAAATATATAAAATATATATATAAATTATGAATACATATAAAATCATATATATTATATACACCACAGTATTATTGCCAGTTACCTCTGAATTCTAAAATTTTTTGTGTAACTTCCAAAGAAAATCTAAATATCCAAGTATTTCAATAAAGAAGACAGAGACAAATTCAGGAATCTATCAATAAGCATCAAATATACAAAATTTAAATCTAGAGATTTTATTTCTGATAATATAACTTAGACATTTAACACATATAAGAAACACATACCTAGAAGTAAATAATTGCATTGTTCACTATAATAGACAAAAGTATTATGCAGTCCACAACAGAATATGTATATGCTTTCCAAATTGTCACTATCACCAAGAAAATTATTAAACATATCAAAAGTATGTGTAATCTATATTGTGTATATAGTGTGACAACTGCTATATAAAATCAAGTAAGATATATTAAACACTGGAATGAAAATGCAACCATATATATGAAGCTAATTCCTCTCTTATTTTTTCAATCTTTCCAAAGATACATATGCTCATTTTACACTCAGCATTTTCCTATCACACTGAATTAATGTACAGAAATTTGAGATTTTTTTATATCAAGTAAATAAAAAAATGCACAAAGTATTAGCTAAGCCCAAGCCCCCAATTTAACTTAATAAAAGCATGCAAAGAGGGTAATTCCCCTGCTTTTCCTGTATCAGTGTAGCTTACAGAACTGAAGAAAAGTAAAGATTAAAACAACAGAGTTTCACATTGTTAACATTACTCTGCTTATTAGAATTGGCCCTGTGTGCCCACCATTGCCATTTATGTTTAATCATTTTCAACCATAAAAAGTATATAGATGTGTACAATAATTCAAATATTAAAAACAGAACATCTAAGACATTGTTTTATTTTCTAAACAATGTATGCATATAGAAGCTGATTTATATGCATAGAAAATAAACCAAGGGACACAAATAAAAAACAACAACCTTTCAAAGTTACCTACCCTATCTGGAAAAAAAAAATATGCCACGTAGTGACCGTTTTTATTTAAATAAAGTCTAGGTTAAAATTTACAGTGAAAGTAAATTAAAGAAAAATTGCTTTCAATTGTGTATAGATACTGATAGTACAAAAGAAGGGAAAATTTCTAGATGAAACCTATGTTTAAGAGTCTGATCTAAAATACTATAAACACATTCTGGTAGCATCTGACAGATATTAGAATTGAAAATAATTAGATCTACTTGGTATCAACTAAAATGTAAAAGAAAAAAGAAATAAGCAATCCCTTTTTATTCCAGATAGATGTGGTAAAGTTAATATGGGACAGGAATTTCTGAAAATTATTAAGGCCACTTTGCCAAATGACAGAGAAATGCAGAATACTTAAGAGACACAGAGAATAAAATGAACAGTTTTGACATACACCCAATGGCACTTGTCTGAAGAAAAATGGAAAGACAGGTGGTGATCACTCAAACCCTAGTTGAAAAAAAATAATTTGTGGTTCCTTAGAAGAAAAGAGCATAGCTTGTCATTTTGAGAATATCACTTCTCAAGTAGTCATAAAAACAAAGCCATTTCTAGATATATTTCAGTAAAAATGAAGAAAGTTGAAGTCAAGGAGATTCTAAAAACAAGAATAAGAGATACAACATACAAAAGAAAAATTGAGGAGGTAAATGAGTTCTGGAGTGTGTGATAGATATTGTGAAATAGAAAATATTCAAAGGGTAAAAGGGGTAGGGATAATCATAAGGGTAAAGAAAAGATATGATGGTAAAGAAAGGAAACAAAGCTTATGATACAGGGCGGGAGTTGTAGGGTGGGCAGGGGAATGGGAAAAAGTGAGAATTAAGTTGTGTCATGAACTGGTACATACTCTCAATATGGAATGTGATCCTGATGTGTATACAAAATGTGCCAATAAAATCAATTAATTAAAAATGAACGTGATTCAGCATGCCAGGTTCCTGCTGGGCTTTGGGGTGTCGCAGTCCCCTTCTAAAGATAGTTTCTAGATTCTTCCTGCTCTAAACAAAGAGCAACTCAAGAGCACCATAAAAGGTAGACAGATTTCACATTTTGTTTTCTCTGCAGAGTGAGTTTGGTTGAAGTAGGGAAATAAAGGCAACATTCAGGGTGTGAGCAAGCTACCATGAAACAGCATAGTAGCAAAAAGCTCAGCTTACACTGTGTCCTCAGGCTGGCACCAGTCTAGAGCACTCTATCAAAACCTATTCTTTTTTTTTAATTGAATTCTTTATTGGTACAATTTATATACATCTCAAAATCACATATAACATTGGGAAATTTGTACCAGTATATGCCACAAGTTAATTCTCATTTTTACCCATATCCCCACCCACTCCCCCCTCCTCCCCCCTTTATACATGCTCTTTTATTTTCTTTCTGTATCATATTTATTCCTTCCCCTCA
>PVIC010042084.1:0-15953 GCA_004025085.1 Thryonomys swinderianus | reverse complement strand
AAAGAAAGAAAGAAAAGAACAAAAAAGAAAGAAAAGAAAACTTGAAAGCTCTGCTACATCCCCCACCAAAAGAAAACTTCAAGCCCTTCCTACACACAAAGGGAGGGAACCAAAGAAATGTAGGAAGGATTTCAGGCAAAAAGTGTGTTAGTTCCCCTCTGGAGAGGATACTCGTTCCATATACACACCAGGACTGTTTTCAATTGGTTCTTGGTTCTATTTTTTTTCTTTTTTTTTTTTTTTTTTGGGACAGGGTCTCACTTTGTAGTTGAGTTTGTAGTTGAGGCTGGCTCTGAGCTCACTTTCCTGGCAAATCACAAATTCAGTAATCCTCCTGCCTCTGCCTCCTGAGTGCTGGGATTACAGGCATGAGCCACCACACTCAGCACTATAGTATGTGGTACTGACTGCTGGTGGGTGTGAGTCACCACGCCCAGTATTGTTGTGTGTGGTTACTGGGGATTGAACCAGGAACCTTGCACTTCCTAGGCAGGTGCCAGAACCACTTAGCTGAATCCCTGGCCCTGGTTCTTGGTTCTTAAACATGGTCATGGATGTCAAGGATATCAAATTACTCCCATGGGCAAGCCATCTGCTTTGCAAATAAAGTTTTATTTGTACACATCTAAAGCAAACAAAAAGGCACTGAGAGAACTAAAAGGCAGAGCACTGTAGAGCAGACATTCTGAGAAAATAGATCTGTACTCTAAATAGCTTTCTTTTATAAACTGGTGTGATATTTATTATTTTGTCAGTAGAGGGCACTAGAGAGACACTGCAAAAGGAAGGGGTCTTCATTTGTGGTCTTGGGCTGCTCAGTGGCCAGACTCCTACAGTGCTGAACAGCTTCTACCAAATACACTCAAGTCCTACAGTAGATGGAGTCCAGAACTACCCATAGACCCACACATGTTTCTCCCAGTACATGCTAAGGCACTTTTGCAGGATGGTCCACATGGAGCTAGTTGTCCATGAGAAGCTTTCCCAGGTATCCTAGGGACAGGTTTCCAGCAAGTTCCATCAAGAAGCTCTACCACAGTCTCTACCATTCATGGAATTGCTGTCAACCCACCCTCTCCATTATCCATACTTCAACCAACAGGAATAAACTCTTGATGTGTACAATACACTGAGTAGATATCAGAAGTCTTGTAATGAATGAACAAAATGAATCTTAAATATATCCATTTTAATTATTCCATTAAAGCAGTGTTTTCAAAATCGCACTGATAGGGTAGTGTTGAGTTTAGAGTTGGAAAGAAGTTACGACTATAAAAAGGTAGCATGAAAGAAGTTTCTTTGTTGTGATATAATGCACTATTCCTGATTGTGGCAGTAATTATAAGATCAGAACATGTGATGCATTCTGATAGAAATGTGTTAAAAATAAACTTTAGTATTGTTCATTTGTCAATTTTCTAGTTTTAATATTTCTGTGATATGGTATATGATATTATCAAAGAAATCTGGATAAAGAATATACAGCAACTATATTTAATTTTTACAACTTTTATATGGTCCTAAAATTGTTTCAAAATAAAAATTAAGCAAACAAACATACATTAACAATAACAAAAACAGAGTTTATAACCGAGCAAGCAGGAGTGTGTCATGATGGAAGGTTTGGATTGAGACACCCTAGCTTCTGACACTCCAGATTATCCAAAGCTATATCCTTGAGACTTGGCTTGAAGCTCAGGAATTGGCATACTTTACAGATTTCAAAGATAGCTCTGTGAATGAAGAAATTGAAAATTAAAAAAAAAACTCATTTAAGGGAATATTAGAATACATGTCAGTTTTCTCTACAAGAGAAGTAGTTTTTTAGGCTTCTTAGGTTTGTGGTTATCTTAGTTACTTTTTTCATTGTCCACATGAAATACCCAGCACCCACCAGTTAGAGGAAGGATTTATTTCAGTTGCACTTTGTAGAGGTTTCATTCCATAATCATTTGACTCCAAGGTAAGGAGGCACAGCGCATGGTCATCACAGAGGAGAAACAGTGCATAGCAGAGCAGGCAGGAAGCAGCAAGCAGAAGCAAAGCAAGCCTCCCTTTCTCTTTCATACTATCCAAATTACAGACCTTCTGAGTGGTGCCACCCACACTCAGGATGGGCCTTCCCATTATCCATACTCCAAACTGAACTGAACAAGTCAGTGGACTCAATTATTAACACACACCCTTAATCCCATCTTCACACAACATAAGGCCAACCAGCTCTGAGAAGCCCACCTATGAGCACATGAAGTTTTAGGGCAACATCTAGATCCAAGTCATTGGCCTGTACATTTTTCCATGCTAGAGACTGAATCCGTGGCCTTGTGTACACAAAGCAAGCATTCTGCCATTACCAGAGCCCCCAGTGTCCTGAGTTTTAATCATCCTAAGCAAGTGAGAATTACATCAGAGTTGACAGACTTTTTCTACAAAAGCCATATAGAAATATATTAGCCTTTGTAGGCCATATAGTCCCTAGAATTGCTACTTATCTCTACCATTGAAATACAAAAACTACCATAGATGTTATATAAATCAACAGGTATGATTTTGTCCCAATAAAATTATTTATAAAAGTAGACAGATTTTAGCTCAGTGATTCTGGCGCCTGCCTCCCAAGCGCCAGACCCTGAGTTCGATCCGGTAACCACATACAATGCTGGGCATGGTGACTCACGCCACCAGCAGTCAATATCACATACCACAGTGCCGGACATGGGGGCTCACGCCTGTAATCCCAGCACTCGGGAGGCAGAGGCAGGAGGATTGCTGAGTTGGAGGCTTGCCTGGGCTACATAGTGAGCTGAGGGCCAGCCTGAACTATAAAGTAAGACTCTGTCTCAAAATAAATAAATAAATAAATAAAAAGTAGACAGATTTGACTCATAGGCCACACTTACTGACCCTTGGTTTAGAGGACTTCATGAAGGGACTACATATGGTAGAACTCAGTTATGCCTTGGTCTTAGCCCATAGGCTTTTGTAAATGACTCAGGATTGGTTAAAAAAAGAAAATTGAGGCCAGGCTGATACTACTGTTTCCTCTGTTTACTTGCTCTTGTCCAGCCATGCTTAGTCAGCCTCCATACTTAAAAGAAAGCTGTGAAAATTTTCGAGGCCAGAACAGATCACTCAAGATGAGTCTGGAAATGACATTGTGAGAGACTGTACAGAGAACTGCTAAATTGAACCTAAAGAATACATTGAGAACAGTGTCAAAAATTAAAGTCTATTATTTATCCAACAACTGTATTAACATATATATATATGTATGTGTGTATGTATATAAATATATGTAGTAACTTACTGTCTTTGTCAGCCTCATTGCAACAAAGTACCTGACATCATACACAATTTATGTGAGAAAAGTTTATAACTCATGGTTTCAGAGGGTCTAATCCATGGTTGTAAGGCTACAAGGCCAAAATAACATAGCAAAATGGTATGGCAGCAAAATGCTCCATAACCTATAGCAGAGAAAGTAGGAAAGACATGCGTGGGTTGCATGAGAGAGGGAAAAATAGGAGGGAGAAAGAGAGAAAGAGAGAAAGCTATGAAGTCATACTCCACTGATCCATATTCATGCAGGTCCCCATTCCTAATAGCACTTTCAGTGTGAACCAATCCCTGGATTAGTCCACTAAAGAGTAGAAAACCCCATGATCCATTTATCCTTTCTATTGCAGTATATCACTTTATTACATTATAGATTTGTATTGTATGTATGTGTGTGTGTATGTGTGTGTGTGTGTGTGTATATATGTGCACTTGCAAGGCAGGCTCTGGAACCACTGAGCTAAATCTCCGGCCCTTTTATAAATAATTTTATTGGGACAAAATCAAACCTGTTGATTGATATAACATCTATGGTAGCTTTTGTATTTCAATGGTAGAGATAAGTAGCACTTCTAGGGACTATATGTACACACACACACACATATATATGTATATATATAATATTTTGGATATTCTGATATGTGATATATCACTTACTTTCCTCTAATTAAAACTTCCAGGAGATCCCCTTCTTTACAACAGTGGACATCTTCCTTGTACTCCTTGCAGCTTGTCTTGGTGAGCATCACTGACTGCTCAGTCCATGGCTCTGTGTTTCTTGTTGCCTCTCCCTCTCCTGAGCATAACCTTTAACAAATCAACGCATAGTTCTGGAGAACTTTAAAGATGAAATAAATATTTGAACGTTATCTTAGGTCATGAGAAAAGTCGAAATACGCTCTCTAGAAATGAAATGTAACGATTTATGTCACTTATGGAATGAGCGTTAATAACTCTCACGGTTATTTAGAATTGTGGAAAGTACCATATCCAAATGTGCAGCCAAATATACTTGATTTATAAGGATCATTTTTGATTGCTCCTTATTTTGAAATCACCCATGCCTTCTGAATTAAAATGACACATTGAAAGATGACTGTATTCATGGGCTTAGTTTACAAAATTAAACAAGTAAATATCAAGTATCATCACTCAAATAACACACTAGTAAAACAGGTCATTTATTTTATGCTTTTTAGACATCATTACAGATCCCTCTTTATCCTCTGGACCTTTCCTGGTGACCTGGCTGTCTGTGATGCGGAGGTTCTGGAACCTCGAGAATGCGATTTGATACTAAGTGACAAGATTTGGTACTGACCTTTTCTATGAAATCCAGTGATTCCCAAGCTCCTTTTCCCTCTACACCCAAATGAGACATTTTCCTCTTTTTTACTTTCTTCTTTAAGTGTCTAATATATATGAGTCCATTATATTTCATTGTTTACCACCTTCTCTCTACATAGCTATATGGAGCAATTATATTAATATAGAATGTTAAGAAGTAGTTCTAATCTCTGGTGGTTGCAGATTTCATTTGCATTTTTAAAAAACAGACCAAGAGGAATAATCTGTGTGTTTAGCAATAATTTCCATGAGTTTGGCTTGTGTTAATACTGAGTACACTGTGAAGCATTTGTCATAGCTAATACACTTCTGTCAAGTCAAGTAATATTAAAGAAGGGCTTTTCTAATGAATATTAATGTAAAAGACAGCCATAAGTGAAGTCGATTATAGAGCCAGGTAAATGTAGATTTAGAAGCAATTGCAAAGTACCCTTTCATTACAAATTAAGTTCTTCTTATGATGTTAATAAAAATCTAAGGCTCTCAGTAGTCATCAAAAGCCTGGTGCACACTGACAGCATTTAAGAAGTACTTCTCTTGTCCTCTAATTCTAAAACAAGAGCCTCAATTGAATTCACCATACAAAGAAATATTTGCATTTCTTAATTTTTTTATTCTTGCCAATAATTTTTTTAGAAAAATCAACTCTTTAGTGGAGTTAATTTTAAGTCCAAAGATAGTTTCAGATGCATATGTTTAGAGAATAAATTAAGTAAATAGAGCACTTTGTGTTCATTGAAGCTAGATGCTGTATAAATAAGAGATCATTAACACATCATTACATGTGTTAATTACACATGCTAAATTATGGATAAGATATGAGAAGAAAAATTTCCACAAAAGTTACATAAAGCCAAGATAAATTTCTCAAGTGGTATCCTAGTTGAAATTACACAGAAAGATATGCATTCCCTTTCTGAGCATTGAATAAAATTAATTTCCACCTCTGGTATTTTCTAAAGCTTCAATAAAAGAAAGTAATATCTGTGCTTCTAGAGGACTAGTTCAGATATAAACTTATTTGGGAATTTATATTTTGATTGGAAGCAGCTATTCTTTATATAAAAATGTTTTACGGACTCTTTTTTTTTTTTTTTTTTTGAGACAGGGTCTCGCTTTGTAGTTCAGGCTGGCTCTGAGCTCACTATGTAGCCCAGGCAAGCCTCAAACTCAGCAATCCTCCTGTCTCTGCCTCCCAAATTCTGGGATTACAGGCGTGAGCCACCACGCCCAGCACTGTGGTATGTGGTATTGATTGTTGGTGGGCATGAGTCTCCACACCCAGCATTGTATGTGGTTACTGGGGATCGAACTCAGGACCTTGCACTTGCGAGGCAGGTGCTGGAACCACTGAGCTAACCCTCCGGCCCCCTTTACGGACTATTTTTAAGAAATGAATGGTTCTCACTTTATCTTGTCATATAATTTATCATTAGTATGTAATAATTTAGTTATAAACAATATAAACCCATTATATACATTTTATGAGTTATATGACCTAAAATTTTAAAAGCATTCTATAACTCCTTTTCCTCAAAATTTTCCTACTACTAAATCTGAAGAAAGGTGAAAAAAAATTTTTTCTCTTCCTGTCCATAAGTCACTTGTTTTCTTCGATACTGAGGACTGTATTTTTGAATGAAAGATATTCATAAACTTGCATAAAACTGATTTCCTTTTATTTATTTCAAAAACAGTAGCCAGTACCAAGAGAAAGGTTTTTTGGTTCTTTCTGTTCCAGACAGCTTAAGTTAAATTGATAAGGCATGCCTGATCTCAACAGGTTACAAAACACTGGATTCTTCACTGTAGCCTTGTTGAATTCTTCTTGACTCCTGAATATAGTTTAATGGAATGATTGTATCAAGACATTGTCTTAGGTTGAGGGAAAAAGAAATACACTTTCGCCTGTTAAATCTCTTTCTTCTGGGGAGGTAGCAGGGGTCACTTCCACTTTTTTCATCTTTTCTAATGTCAGTCCCATGAGTGAGTTCTAATATCAGTAGGGTACAATCATAAACTGTCCTATGGCATAAACTGCCAACATCACTGGAGAGAAAGTTTGGATATTTTGAACAATGATACTGTGATCACATTGTAATTTATTTGTGTAATATACAAATTTTGGAATACTATGTGCAAAGGTTTGTGCTGCTCTTAGGCTAGTCATGAAAATACAGCTGTTGGACTGAGGGGAAGTTTGAACTACTTTCACGAGATTTGCGCTATGACTGTGTTCAGATGTCCCCGCAAAGCCTCGTGGTTTCTCAGAGGTGGCTGCATCTAGAGTGTGTGACTGATTCACGCTGGGTCTAGGACTGAGGATCCTAGGACTAAGGGCGTGGTAGTCTGAGTAAGATTAAAAGGGCAGAAAGACACTGTTAAATTCTCTTTTTCTGCTCTTTTGCTGCCTCTTTCAACAATAACTCTTCTCCTCTGCCGCCCTGCCTTGGAGCCACCCTGTTGTGGGGTGAAACCTCTACAAACCTTTCCACCTTGAACTTTGGACATCAGGTATTTTGTGTCAGCAAGAAGTGAAAAGTAACTAACACACTCTAAATACTCCTTCCTGAAAGTCCTCACAAAGAATTAGGGAATGAGAATTGAGCCAAGTACATTTCCAGCACATTCTTAAAGCTTCTGATTAATTCTGGAAGGCTACCCTCTCCCCCCACCCACTGTGATAGTACAGAAAGTCACCACCACTGGTGGATTTGTGTCTTTTAGGAACGTAGATAATAGGACAAAGAGCAGAAAATTGGCGACAATGTATAAATGTGTTCTGATTTTAGTTCTTAAGTATGAGGCCTTATGAGAGATATGAGGGAATTTAAAGAAAGTATTCACTTTGGCACAAGTTTGCGGAGTGCTAGAGAAAAGGCATGCCTAGTAAAAGAAATCAGGAACAAAAACAGACACAGGAATGAATGTTCCATTGATTGATGTAGCAATTAAAATGCCAGGCAGAAAATCCAACAAGCAAGGGTGAACACATAGATTAAGGATCTAGGACTTCTTCATCTGAGAAGTGTCTGTTCATTTCAGATGCCAATGTTTGCATTGGGTCTTTAAATTTGGTGTGTCTCATTTTTTTTTAAGTTCTTTATATAGTCTAGATATTAGTCCTTTTCCGGGAAACAGCTGGCAAAAATTTTTCCTACTCTGTGGGTTGTCTTTTCACTCTATTGGTGATTTCTTTTACTGTGCAAAAGCTTTTTAAGATAGAGCCTAGTTACTAATTCTTTGTAATACTTCTTGTGTAATCAGGAATTTGTTCTTAAAGTCTTTCTTCAAGATTTCTACCAGCATATTTAGCATATCTGTTTTATTATAGACCTTTGACCCATTTTGATTTTAGTTTAGTGCATGATGAGAGATATGAGTCTAGTTTTAATCTTCGGCGGGTAGAAAACCAATTTTTCCAGCATCATTTATTGAAGAGACTATTTTTCTTCCAGTGAAATTCTTTGGCCCCTTTGTCAAAGATAAGATGGCTTATTGTGTTTTGAGTTATTTTTCCATCTTTTTATCTGTTCCACCAGTCCTGAGCTCTGTTTATTGTTATCATTGTTTGTTTTTGGTCTTTGCCAGTGCCAGGCTGTTTTTCTCATGGTAGCTTTGTAGTATAATTTCCAGTCTGGGATTGTAATGCTTCGCGTTTCTTTTGTTGCCTAGAATTGCTTTTGCTATCCTAGGTCTCCACTGGTTCCAAATGAACTGTAGGATTTTTTTTTCCTCTAATTCTGTAAAGTATGCTATTGGGATTTTGATCCAGATTGAATTAAATCTATATAACAATTTTAGAAGTATAGCCATTTTCACTGCATTGATTCTTTTTACCCAAGAACAAGGGATATCTTAATTTTCTGAAATCCTCTTCAATCTTCTTTTTCAGAGTACTATAATTTTCTATGCAAGGGCATTTTGTTTCCTTTGTTATGTTGATCTCTAAGTCTTTCTTTCTTATTTACTTTCTTTCTTTTTTGGGTGCTATTGTGAAAGGTGTGGTTTCCCAAATTTCTCTCTGAGTTTGTTATTTTGCACAGGAATACTATTAATTTTTGAGGATTGACTTGTATCCAGCTATGCTAATGAATTTGGTTACTAAATTTAGAAGTTTTTATTGGAGTTTTTGGGGTCTTCTGTATAGAGAATCCTGTCATCCACAAATAATGATATTTGAACTTTTTCCTTTCCTATCTTTATTCCTTTTATTTCTTTGTGTAGTGTAGTTGTCCTGGCTGATGTTTCCAGAACTATGTTGAATAGGAATGGTAACAATGGACATCCTTGTCTTGTTCCTGATTTTAGAGTGAAACTTTTCAGCTTTTGACAATTTTGTATGATATTGGCTGTTGTTTTATCCAATATTTATAATAGATATTATGAATTTCAAAGAAGGTGTTCAAACAAAAGAGGAACTAGGGAAGCAGAGGAATAAAGGAATAAATTATGAAAATGAGGAAAAAAGCTTCTATAAATAAGGAGGGAAAAGTATCAAAGGGAGGGAAATGGAATGAGAAAAAAATGAAGAATCAAGATACATTGTGTACAGATACAAATTCCCTCTGATAAATGTGATCATTATGTATCTAAACTGTACTACAAAAACTAAGATTGTATGTTGGAGGATCTTAGAGGAATAGCAGGATGTTTATAAGAAAGGGCAAGATGATCAGTGACATGGTGACCTAGAGCACCCTTGTGGATTTTTCTTTGTTTTTGTTTTTGAGAGAAGATCTCACCATGCAGTTTAGGCTGGTCTTGAACTCACTTGTATCCCAAGCTAGCCTCAAATCCACTGTGATCCCCCTGCCTCAGCCTCCCAAGTTCTTGGATTAAAACATGATCCATCACATACAGTGCATTCAACTAATGAAAAACAGAAAGGGTCATGGACATAGACAAGCCTTTCAGAAATGTGTGTACCCCACAGTCTCTTAAATGGATGGAAGAGAGTGTGAAACTGCTGGAACTATCTGTTGCAGGAGAATTAGATTCTCAACAAGAGAAGAAAGAAGATAAAAAATTTTGGAGAAGGAATTTTGTTTCTCTGACAGAAAAGTTCTACATTAAGTTGTATCTAAATTTGGATCTTGTAATCTGAAAGGAATGGCTGTTCTCATCATAAAAAGAGTATATTTAACATATTAAAAATCCAAAGTGGTAGTCAAGAGATTTAGCTGAGTGGTTCCGGCACCTGCCTCACAAGTGCAAGGCCCTGAGTTCGATTCCCGGTAACCACATGCAACAATGCTGGGCACAGTGACTCACGCCCACCAACAATCAATACCACATACCACAGTGCCAGGTGTGGTGGCTCACGCCTGTAATCCCAGCACTCGGGAGGTGGAGACAGGAGGATTGCTGAGTTTGAGGCTTGCCTTGGCCCCATAGTGAGGTCAGGGCCAGCCTGGACTACAAAGCGAGACCCTATCTGAAGAAAAAAGAAAAATCCAAAATGGCATTCAAGTCTCCTTTTAGCTGTACACACGTATACATACACCCCACCCTGAGTGAATATCCCTTTGCAATATAACTGAGCCACAGTTGATAAAAACTTTTCACTGGATTATCCACAGCCATTGAAAAAGTGGAAGAAGAATGGGGTGGTTGAAAATTCAGTGATTCTTAGAAACAAGGTAGGTTCAGTTTTAAAAATATTTTCTCCAGGCACTGAGCACTGTCAGAATTGTGGGCATGCATTGTGAGCAAGTGACAGACCTCACAATTTAGCATTATACATTTTCTCACATTTATATATTATATGTACAGTCACATATATCATATAAAATTTGGGATAAATGGGGGAGTCCTTAAACTGAGTTGATTAACAATGGAAAGTATCTCTGGGGGCGCTAACATGTATTTGCAGATCTCAGTTGTGAGAAGGAGCTGGAAGAAGGCCAAACTAGTCAAGGCAGAAAGTATGTGGGAAGAGGTTGAAACAAGAAAACATTGTCACCAAAGAAACTGAAAATACACACGTCATTCAAGGTTAAACAGCAGGATTTAAAATCTCCCTTTGCTTCACTAGGGCAAAACGGGAAGGGTTCATTTAGTGTGCTGTAAGAAGAGATAACCTTAAGGAGCAAGTGTAGAGTTGAGCCAGCAGGAAGACAGTTCTAGCATCAGGATGATACACCCCAGTGAGTAAACAGCTGAAGTAGAAACTTGTCCAGGTGTATTAGATGCTTGAAATTATTTGCTAGTGAAAAGGGGGAAAATACAGAGGTAGAAATAACTGAACTTATTCTAATCCCATTCAATATAATTGGCTGGTACTACTTACTAGTCTATATCCTGAACCTATATGGAAGTGAACCTGAGCTAGATCGTGCTGGGGTTTTACAAGCTGTGGGAAGCGGTTGGGCTTTCAAAAGCCATAGGAAACCACTGGATAATTTTAAGTTGGAGTCATCTTTTTCATTAAAAACATTTTTCAGTTAAAAAATGTTTGCTGTGGTTGTAACTCAGAGAACGGATGAAGAGTTAGAAGTGGAATCAAGGAGACTGGCTGAAATGATTATATCACTTGCCCGTCGCAGCATGGAAATACGTGAGCATCGCATTTTGCTGTTGTTGACCGAATACCTTAAACAAATTAAATTTAGCAGTTGACTTGAAGAAACCCAGCTGATGAACCAGCGAGCACTCAGAACCAGGAGTCCCTAAAGAGGCTGGACCAGGAATATGGCGAGCAGTATTTACAGGAGGAAACAGAGAATGACAGGCAGAGGGCTGATGAGCTGGCTGAGCGTCTGCCTTCCTCGGCCACGGTGTGCTGAGGCATCTGTCTTACCAGGACATAACCTGATTCCTTGGAACCTGGGATGGAGTGAAATTTAGCTACTTAATAAAGAATATTTTCAAGGCAGGTTGCAGTTTCCTTCGTTGAGGCAGCGTTAGGCCAAATTTAATTTAACTGAGCAATACCCAAATGAAGACTTCTGGGTAGATTGCAGATGAGGTTTAGGAGCAAGGAAATAGCAGTACTTCAGCGCTCCCGATACTGTGGTTTCAAAATGACTGAGGATCCGGTTTTCTAAACTAGAACTAATCCTGTTCCCTATGGGGATAAAACGCTACTTTCTCGTGCTCTGTAGCCCTTCTCCTGTATCCCTTTGCAATACACTGAACTTAGTTCTTCTCTTTTTCCTTGTCTTATTTAAACTCGTCAGCAAGAAATATTCTTAGCCAGTTTCTGTTATGCGTGCTACTAATCCCAACACTATGGGAGGCCAAGCAGGAAAGTGGCAAATTCAAGCCAAGCCTGGGGAATTTAGCAACTTAGTGAGATTATATCTGAAAATGAAGTAGAGCTGGGGGTGGAGCTTAGTGCAGAAGCCTTGAGTTCAATTCACAGCCCTAAAAAGCAAAAAAAGAAGAAAGGGAATAACTTCCTGCCATATTTTAAAACTTACTTTCATATCATATCATAGAGTGTCTTAGCATAATTCCTTAAGCCAATATTTATTAAAATAGAATTAAATGTTCCTTTTTTGGTCACCTTTAGAGCTCTGGCAACATGGTTTTTTGCAATATAAGAAAATTTCAAGTAGAGAGAAGGAGAAGGGGAAGGAGAACAAAAGGGGAGAAAATGGAAAGCTTCAGTTTACTGACGAGTACTGAGGTGAAGTTGGAATAGTCAGGCCACACTGTGCAGACACGTCTCATGGTGACAGTCGTGCTTACCTGCCTTCACGTAAACACAGCATTTCTGAGTCAAGAAAAGTAACTTAGTTGTGCAAACTGACAATTTTCGTTTTGTTCTCTAACCCTATATGTGCAGTAAAATAGGGAAAAGTAGTTCTGTTTCCCCCTAATGGGGGAAAAATATATAAGCAAAATGGTAATTGATTTTCTTTGTCTTTTTGCTATTATCATGCTGAAATATATTCAGAAAAAACCTGCTAATATACTCAGAAAGAAATCATTTTTCCAATATTATCAAAATTAAAGAGTCCTAAGGGAAATGTTACCCTGCTTACTGCAGACTATTTTGAATAAGACAAAACTGATTATAGTAAAAATATTTTGATGTTTTAACTTCGTGAGAAGGGCTTCTCTGTACTCCCTCCTCTGGGAGTTTTTGATCATTTGAAGATTTCATATAAATGATTAATTAATAGAGAACAATTTCCACCATGAACATTTTGCCTAAAGAGAAATGAATGTCTTGGACTGTTTAGTAAGAACATCAGAGCTGCTTCAGGGGTTATATTAGTGAAACCATTACAGTACCAGCAGATCGTGGCTTAGAGCTTTGCCCATTGAAATAATGCCCTTGCATGAATAAATGTTTCCAAGTAATAGTAAAAACACAACCCGAGATGGAGAAGGAGAGAGAGTTGCCTTGCTATATTGCAAGGGTGATACTTTGCTATGATGTGAGTTATGTAGGCCAGTTATTCTTTTATGAACAACTATTTTTCATATTTAACTTGAGGAAATCAAAACATGAATGTATCAGTTTGTGTTTACTAGAGAATCTAAAATATACAGATATATAAGAATTTGCAAGATTGGCTTTGCGGTGGCCGCCCACAGAGTCAGACATAGAACGCAGAAGGGCTGTCTGTGTGACCCAGAGGACCCAGCTGACGGCCTAGGGCTCAGCGTGGTGTCCCTGTGAGCCTCTGTGAGGGAGCTGCAGGGTCTGCTGCGATCCACTGCTGACAGTACGTGCTGGAAGCCAGGAGACTGCGTGCAAGCTGGCGGTGAAGACGGGAGCGCCCTGCGGAGCCAGAGCAAGCGGAGCCTCCCTTCTCCCCCCCTCTGTACCGTCCTGCAGCACTCCTCCCCTAGGGTGGGTCCTCCACACCCAGAGTTGAGCTGATCCAATCTAATTGTGCATTTCTTACTCAAGGTAACGCAATCAGTTCATTATCACAGTGAGACCCACCATGTACCTTGAAAATTCAATGTTTTTGTGAATGGACGTTTATTACCCTCTACTCTCCTTAAGAATTGAATATGGAGTTCTCATGTGGAATCTCACTTTCTTTACTGTATGGTCAGATTTAGGTCACCCCCCCGTGTTGAAATGTAATTTCAAAGTCTCCAAACCTAAATTCCATTTGTGTAAAGACACATTTATGCCCAGTGCTGGCTGAATATTGGGACTGATTGTGCAAAACAGTTGTACAACAAACAGGACTCTTATCTCTGCCCCGTATCTTTTACCCATTCATAGTCAACCTTAGAGAATACTTGTATCTGCAGGAATGGCTTTCAATGTGAATCTGACTTATTCACAGCCTGTGATGCAAGAGAAAAGAACATGGTGCAACTGAATTCTAGGAAAATGACCCATTTTTTACTTTGCCTGGAAGATTAAAGGTAGAATCTACATTAGGTAATACTGTACCTAAATTAGCCTTTTATTTATATTTATTTTCAAGCCATCAATGTATTTTGAATTTTACCTTTTTTTTTTTTTGAATTTTACCTTTTGATACTGCAGTGGTACCTCAGTACTCATTATTAACTGCTTCTGAAAGACTTAAAGAGTACAGAACTGATGAGCATCAAATGAATTGCTGGGCTGACAAAGGTACAAGTCATGAAACAGCCAACAACGACAAGTCCTAACCTGTGCACAGAGTGTTAAACAAAAAACAAGTACATGCATAAACTGTTTCTGAAAAATCCATTCAATGCCAAATTCTCCAAGTTTCAAAACAATGTAGCACCAAGGTATGACTGTTGCTCTGTAAAATGGTATTTTAATGCTTTAGAAAGGTCTTTGAAATTTTATTGTTTTTTTTTCACTCTGTGACAGTTTTATAGAACTTTGGGGACAAAACAGGCAGAATTCACCGTCCTGTCATAGTTTACAACAGCAATAGAGAGCAATAGTAGTGAATAAAACTGGTCATTTATCTACTGCCCTGGTGCTATTTAGATAATTGCTTAGAATTCAGTTAATTTTTAGTGTGAAGGGCATCCAGAATGTGGTCTTCATTCTTTCAGCAAATTTCTTGAACGTGTGGCTTGTGAAGAATTGTACCAAGCAAAACGAAACAAAAAAACCCACAGATAACAAGCACAAAAAATAGAAATAGTGCATGATGCTTTCCCTTAACATAATTATGCAATAAAGTTGTACTTTCTATGGAAAATAAAAGTGCAGTAAGTGCTTAATATGATGTACGCTAAGCAAAGTGCTGGAAGAAAAGCAGTCATACTTAGCAGATATGACTTCCACTTTATCTAATTTTAATGCATTCCATTTGTAGCTATATTCTTGTCCTTCTTCCTCATTAAGTCTCTCTTAATGCACCTGCTTTGCACGGTACTTTGACAGTAAGGAGAGATTTGCTTTGGATCTCCAGCATTAAGCTTCTAGAGCAAAAAACAATTATTGATATGTTTTTTTTTTCTTCTGAAGTCTTCTTTCCGGGCTGCTTCTTGACCTTTAGTGTCTGTAGACAGGCCCAATTATTTCTGATACAAAAATAAGGAAAATAGTATTTAAAACTTCCCTAAAGTAAATGAACTCCCCAAGTCTGGATGTTCACTAACAAGAAAGGAAGTTTAGCATCAATGGAGTACCTTAAAATAAAAACAAGATAAAACTTTTCACAGTACATAAACCCATATCTATTCTTTTGTGTGATATATGTCCAGTGCTTATTATTATAATTTTAAAATGCCATTTGTTTTGATGCAGTATGATGTAATCATAGTTTTGTATTCTTTTGGACTGATGTCTTTTGTTCAGCATAAAGGTTTGAAAATTCATTGATACTTTTTCATCTATTTCTTTGCTTTTTCTTGCTGTTGTTTTGTTTTGTTTTGTTTTTTGAGACAGGGTCTCAGTTTGTACTTCAGGCTGCCCCTGAACTCATTATGTAGCCCAGGTGAACTCACAGAAATCCTCCTGCCTCTGCCTCCTAAATGCTGGGATTACAGGCATGAGCTACCATGGGATTGAACTCAGGACCTTGCATTTGCCAGGCAGACAGCAGAACCACTGAGCCAAACCCCGGCCCTCATCCATTTCTTCTTATTGCTGAATAGTGCCTCATCTCATGAGCCTAATACAATTTACCCATTACTTGGTGACTGATAGTTTAGTTGCTTCCTTGTTGTGCTTTTATGTAGAAAGCCACTCTGAACATTTGTCCTTATTTCTTTTTATGGACACACTTTCACTTTTCTTGAATGTCTAAAAGGGGTTACCGCTACTACACTGTAGTTTAAGATATTTCACTTTATAAGTGTTGTTTTTTTCTGTAAACATACTCTGCCATTTTCTTTTTTTT
>PVIC010042083.1:0-15970 GCA_004025085.1 Thryonomys swinderianus | reverse complement strand
TCTCCTTCTATCTCCTGACCTCCCTGATTCCCCAGTGACCTTTTATCCCAAAAGGATACATTTACGATCTACATGTTGTATACATATTGCTGATTAATTCTAAATTTTGGCATATGGATATAGAGGTAACTTATGAGCTCAAAGTATTCAGAATAGAAATTAGCAAAACTTTTCATTTCATTTACTGTGTTTAGTGCTGATATTGGCACTGACTGAATTATGGTAACAAAGATGATGTGATTGTTCTACTCAAATACGTCCCATGATGTGTCAGAACTGACAACTCTTAAGGGTCATTACAGGACCCCCCAGGAAGGTGCCACATCCAAAGGGACCCAGATAATAGAAAGAAAGAGGACTGCAACAAACATTGCCCTGTCATCAGACAAAGAATCAAACAAATACCATTAATAACAACAAAAGAGTAGAAATGAGAAAATATACAAAAAACCAGACACAAAGATCACCACCACAGGGAAATTCAGAGAAAAGGGAAATAGGGCAAACTGAAACTCAAACACCAGGACTCTTGGAGATGGTAACTAAAGTAGATCTAGTAAAATGGAAATGAGAACTCATCTCTGAGATCAAAACAGAGATACTGTCGACAGTGAAAGACTTCATTAAAGAAGAGATCAGTGAGATGATAGAATTTACCATAGCAGAAGCAATGGAACCTTTTAAACAGCTTCAAACAGAGCTCCAGGGAATGATGAAGGAGAATGAAAGCTAGTGAAATAGGATGAATGAAGCAGAGAACCGAATCTCAGACCTAGAGGTCAGCATAACAGCCAATGAGCAAGAAAGATATAATCTATGGAACAGGGCAAGGGACCATGAGAAATCAATCCAACAGCTTCTAGATGGCTCAAAGAAAAACAATATAAGACTGATTGGAGTCACTGAGGAAGCAGGAGACAGGGCAAAAGACATAAAAAGCTGTTGTCAGAGATAACAATAGAAAGCTTCACAGGAAGAGAAATGGACATACAGATAAATGAGGCCTATAGGACTCCAAAACGCTGTGACATAAAAATATCTACACCTACACATATAATTATCAAGTTTCCAGATGCACAGCAAAAGAATGAAATACTGAAAGCAGTGAGAAGGAAGAAAATCACTTACAAAGGGAAGCCCATTAGGATCACAGCAGACTTTTCAATACAAACACTCAATGCAAGGAGAGCGTGGAGAGAAGTATTTCAAGTATTGCAGGAAAACAATCTCCAACCTAGACTGTTGTATCCTGCAAAACTATCTTTCAGAATTGATGGGGAAATAAGATACTTTCATAATAAAGAGCACCTGAAAAACTTCACAAGTATGAAACTTGCACTCCAAAACATTCTAAAGAACATCTTTGAAAAAAACACAGAAAATTCCATACCCATGAGATCCAGAAGAGTGAATTCATTGGGGCAAATAAGAAACTAAATAGAATACGGGAAAAGCAAGGAAGAAAAGAAGCAACAACAGGGAAACATGGCAGCCCTGAATATGTCCATATCAGTCAAAACCATTAATGTCAATGGATTTAGTGGGCCAAATAAAAGACACAGACTAGCAGATTGGATCAAGAAGCAAGATCCTACAATATGCTGTGTACAGGAAACATACCTAATTCAGAAGGAAACCCATAGACTGAAAGTAAAAGGTTGGAAAACAATCCTCCATGCCAGAGGAAACTGCAAAAAAGCAGGAGAGGCTCTCTTGATTGCAGAAAAATTAGATTTCAAACCCAAACTGATTAAAAGAAATAAAGAAGGTCACTATATTCTTGTATAGGGAATGATCCAACAGAAAGAAATAACAATCATAAATATTTATGCACCAAACTCGAATCCACCCAACTATATAAAACAAACATTACTGGACATGAAAAGCCAGTTAACCACCAATACAATAGTAGTAGGGGATTTTAATAATCCACTGTCACAAATTGACATATCAACTGGAAAAAGAATCAATAAGGAAATATTTGAGTTAAATCAAACTTTTGAGTGAATGGACTTATTAGATGCCTACAGGATTTTCACCCTACAAAGCCAGAGTATACCTTCTTCTCAGCTGCTCATGGATCATTCTCCAAAATAGATCACATTCTAGTCCATGGAACAGACTTAAGTAAATGCAAAGGAATCAAAGTTATCCCCTGCATACTATCAGACCATAGTGCCTTGAAACTGGAGCTGAATAGCAAAAGAAATTCCAAGATCTTCACAAACACATGGAAATCGAACAACACTGTTGACTAACGAGTGAGCCACAAAAGAAATTAAAGAAGAAATTAAACAGTTTCTGCAACTAAACAACAACCCCAGCACAACATACAGGAATTTATGGGACACAATGAAAGCAATTCTATGAGGGAAATTCATAGCAGTGAATGCCTACAATCAGAAAATAGAGCAAACTGAAATAAACAATCTAATGATGAAACTCAGACAATTAGAAAAAGAGGAGCAAGATAAACCCAAAGCTTATATTAGGGAGGAGATTACAAGGATCAGAGCAGAAATTAATGCAATGGAGACAAAGAGAACAACACAAAGAATAAATGAATCAAAGAGCTTGTTCTTTGAAAGGATAAATAAAATTGACAGAACCTTAGCCAACCTTATCAAAAAAGGAAGGAAAAAGGCTCAAATCCATGGTATAAGGAATGAAAATGGGGAAATCAGCACAGATCCAGAAGAAGTTCAAAGGATAATAAACACGTATTTTGAAAATCTGTACTCCAAGATGATGGAAAATCTAGAAGAAATGAATAGATTCCTAGACACATATGAACTTCCAAAGCTGGACGACGAGGATACAAAAATGTTAAACAACCCAATATCAATCTGGGAAGTTGAAAATGGAATAAAAAAACCTACTAACAAAGAAAAGTCCTGGTCCTGATGGCTTCACTGCTGAATTCTACAAAACTTTTAAAGAAGAGTTAATGCCAGTACTTCTCAATCTTTTTAATGAAATTGAAAGGGAAGCGGTACTCCCCAAATCATTCCTTGAAGCAACCATCACCTTGATTCCAAAGGAATGGAAAGATCTCACCAAAAAAGAAAACTACAGGCCAATCTCTCTAATGAACATTAATGCAAAAATCCTCAAGAAAATATTGGCAAGCAGAATACTGAGAGTTATCAAGAAAATTATACACGCTGATCAAGTCAGATTCATCCCAGTGATGCAAGGCTCATTCAACATATGTAAATCAATAAATGTAATTCACTATATTAACAGACTCAAGGACAAAAACCATATGATTATCTCAATAGATGCAGAAAAAGCATTTGAAAAAATCCAACATCGATTTATGACCAAAACCCTATAGAGAATAGGAATCAATGGACTATACCTCAATTTAATGCAAGCTATTTATGAGAAACCAACAGCCAGCATCATCCTTAATGGGCAAAACCTGAAACCTTTTACACTAAGAACAGGAATGAGACAAGGATGCCCTTTGTTACCACTCTTGGTCAATATAGTGCTGGAAACATTAGCCATAGCAATCAGGCAGGACAAAGATATAAAAGGAATAAAGATAGGAAAGGAAGAAGTTAAACTGTCATTATTTGCTGATGATATGATACTCTATCTGGAGGATCCTAAAAACTGAACCAAAAGACTGCTAGACTTAATTACCAAATTTGGTAGTGTTGCTGAATACAGGGTCAATGCTCAAAAATCAACAGCCTTTGTCTACACAAACAACAGACTCACTGAAAGAGAAATTGGGGAGGCAATCCCTTTCACAGTAGCACCCAGAAAAATGAAATATCTAGGAATCAACCTAACAAAGGAAATGAAAGACCTCTACTCTGAAAACTATAGGACTCTGAAAAATGAGATATAAAAGGAGATCAGAGTGTGGAAAGATATCCCTTGTGCCTGGGTAGGGAGAACCAACATTTTCAAAATGACTATACTCCCACAAATACTATACAGATTCAATGTAACTCCAATTGATATTCCAATGCTATAGTTCACAGAGCTAGAGAAAATAATACAAAAAATCATCTGGAAACACAAGAAACCTAGAATAGCAAAAGCAATTCTAAGCAGCCAAGACATGGCAGGGGGTATTATAATCCCCAATTTAAAACTGTACTATAAGCCACTGTGATAAAAACTGCATGGTACTGGCAAAGTAACAGACCTGAGGACCAGTGGAATAGATTAGAAGATCCAGAGACAACCCTGGATACACTAAGCCACCTTACCCTTGACAAAGGAGCCAAACATCCTCAATGGAGGAAAGACAGCCTCTTTAACAAATGGTGCTGGAAAAACTTGGCTTTAACCTACCCAAAACTAAAGCTAGACCTATGTATTTCACCATACACAAAACTAAATTCACAATGGATATGAGACTTAAACATTAAAACAGAAACAATAAGCCTGCTGGAAAACAGATTAGGTAAAAACTCTTGGAGACATTGGCTTAGGCAGAGACTTTGTGAATAAAACCTCTATAGCACAAGAACTAGCAGAAAGAACCAACAAATGGGATCTCATCCTACTGAAAAGCTTCTGCACAGCAAAAGAAGTCACTGGCACTGCTAAAAGACAACCAACAGTATGGGAAAAAATCTACTAGTTGTTTGTCAGACAAAGGGCTATTATCTACAATATACAAGGAACTTAAACAAATCAGTCTCCCCAAGTTTAAAGACTCAATTCAAAAATGGACATCTGAGGCTGGAGGGTTAGCTCAGTGGTTCTGGTGCCTGCCTTGCAAGCACAAGGCCCTGAGTTCAATCCTGGTACCCACACACAATGTTGGGCATGGAGACTCACGCCCACCAACAATCAATACCACATACCACAGTGCTGGGTGTGGTGGCTCAAGCCTGTAATCCCAGCACTCAGGAGGCTGAGACAGGAGGATTGCTGAATTCCAGGCTTGCCAAGGCTACATAGTGAGCTCAGAGCCAGCCTGAACTACAAAGCAAGACCCTGTCTAAAAAAAAAAAAAAAAAATGGGCATCTGAAATGAACAGACACGTCTCAGAGGCAGAAGTCAAAGCAGCCAAGAAGCATATGAAGAAACGTTCAACATCACTGGTCATTCGAGATATGTAAATGAAAACAACACTGAGATTTCATCTCACTCCACAAAGAATGGCCACTATTACAAAAATCTACCAACAATATATGCTGGTGAGGCTGTGGGGAGGAAGGAACCCTTGTCCACTGTTGGTGGGATTGCAGACTTGTGCAACCATTGTGGAGATCTGTGTGGAGATTTCTCAGAAAACTAGGACTAGAGGTCCCATTTGACCCTGCTATTCCCCCTGCTGGGAATATACCCAAAAGAATTTTTAAAAAATCCCTTGGAAACACACGTGTATACCCTTGTTCATAGCAGCTGAGTTCGTGATCGCTTAATCTTGGAAACAACCCAAATGCCCATCAATTGGAGAGTGGATAAAGAAGATGTGTTTTCTTAAAAATAAAGTGGAGTATTATTCTGCCATGAAGAATCACAAGATTGATTCATTTATGTGTGAATGGATACACCTGGAGGATATACTAATAATTGAAATAAATAGATCACAGATAAGCAAATATGGGATCTTCTCTTTGATATGAGCACCTGTAGATGCAAATGAGCTCTAGAAAAAATGCAGTTTTTGTAGAATGGGAAATTTCCAAAGGAAATGTGGTGTGGGCATGTAATGAGGGAAGGAATAAATATGAATCTGAAAGAAAATAAAAGAGCATGTATATAGGGGGTGCAGAGGTATGGGTGAGTAGGGATATAGGTAAAAAATGAGAATTAACTTGTGTCATATATTGGTACAAATTCCCCAATGTTATGTGTGTTTTTGAGATGTATATAAATTGTACCAATAGAGAAGTCAATTGAAAAAGAGCAACCAGATTTTTTCAAGCTAAAATAAAAATACCCTGTAATTAAAAAACAACAAAATTCTATGGTCTCATTGCTCAAAGAAACAATGTAAAATAAGAACTCAGCTTGTAAATAGCATCTGTATCCATTTTAATTGTCAGTATTTAACATTTGGTAAAACTGAGTTTAGCTTTTAATTAGGATGAATTAGTCATAAAGCTTGTTTGAGGCTTGCCCTAATCTTCATTCCGCCCCGCCCTATTAGTTGCATATTACTACAGATGGAGAGATACAAGAAAAGAACACAAATTGTTTCAATCAGCCGTGATCTAAAGGGCCCAGCCTCGAAACCGGTAAAACCAACACCAACTCTGCAGCAGCTGCCGCACAACCGCTGGCAAAGCTCTTCCAGGAGAGTCTGGAAGCAGGGCTTCTCCTGAGCCGGAGGGAAAGGAACCTATTTTCCTTCGTCTGCGTACAAACGGAGACGGGATTATCCGCACACACCTGCAGGTGGGTTAGTTTTTACTTGTGATTTTAGCCCAAACCAAAATACGAAAAATGCTCAGGTGCCTATTTGGAAATGGAGAGAGTTCATTTTCTTTCATGAGTTCAGTTTCCAAAAGGTGAAGAGGTGGAAACATAGGGAAACACATTGCAACATCTTCTGAGAATTTCACCCGATGGCTTCTTTTTTCCTTTCCTTTATGTTTACTGGTACATTGTAGGTATACATTATAATTCCTTTCATCTTTGGGGATTTGTACCTGTACATGATACATCTTGGTTTTCATTTTTCTCCATTCCCCTACCTTCCCTTCCTCTCCCCCTACTCCACCTGATTTATAAAAATTTTGTTTCCAGTTTTTTTCTACTTTTCTCATGTTTTTCCTTCCTTTTTTTTTTCCTTCACCTACTCCCCTCCCTACTTCCCCTGCCCTTTTGCATCTTTACTTTCCAATTTTTTTTTTTTGCAAATTTGCATCTGAAGAAACCTAGCCACAGACTTCACATGAAATACTTCTAGATATGGGTGCCAGTAGGTTTCTTCAGATAATAATCTCTTTTAAGATGCCTAGAAGGCAAAGACGAGAGGCCGAGTGATTGGTGCATCATTTGGAAGATAAGAAGTCTGAATTAGTTTGATTTGCTGAGGAGTGTTTAATTAGCACCAGGATAATAGCTTGGTTTACATGTGTGTGGCTCTGTATTCAAACTGAGTCCCGCAGACAGGGCTAGCTCCTTACTTTAGGTATATTTCATATGGTCTATCCCGGGACACAGTAGGGTCTGCCATAATTTACCCGAGGCTAAGAAATATCTTTTTCTCCTAGGAGAATATATAACTTGAATAGAGAAGGAAATTATCTTCATTAGATATAAATTGCTGACAGATAAGGGAAGTCTCAGCTGTATAACATTTTTTTTTTTTTTTGAGACAAGGTCTCACACTGTAGTTCAGGCTGGCCCTGCGCTCACTATGCAGCCCAGACAAGCCTCGAACTCAGCAATCCTCCTGCATTTGTCTCCCAAGCACTGGGATTACAGGTGAGAGCCACCAAGCTTTGCTGTATAACATATTTTTAAAAAGATTAAACAGTAAGTATTCCACTTCAGCATTAAATTATTCTATACCCATATCCTGTTTAAATAAATGGCTTTATTTTGTTGAAATAGGAGGAGTGGCCAGTATTTATATAAGAGAAATTGTTTACTTCATATATAAAACACAATTTCAAAAGAGAATGGTTGAATGGTTATTAAATTTTAAAAAATGTCAAATAGCATCCACTTAAATCCTCAAGCCAGAACCATAAAAAATATCTTAGAGGGCACATCTTAGCTCATGATGTTTTATACATACAGGAAGATGTTCATTTATTCACTAATTATTTAGTAAATGACTTTTATTTGGGGGCATAGTGTAAAATGGGTACCCATTTGTATGAGCACAGTAAAAGCTATGAAATGCATTCATCTATCCAATTTTCCATAAAATTATTCATTGTGTGTGACAAGAAAGCATTTTTCTAAGAGAAAGACTTAAAAAATTATTTAACAGTTGAAAAATAGGTGCATTAAATTGGATATTAACCTATAAAGCACAAGTTAACCCTTAAAACTCAAAACAATGCTTGTCTTTCAAAAGTTTATGTCTGGTTAGAATACTGGAAATCAAACATATGTAGCAAGCAAAAGTCTGATGGAAAGTAAATCATGGAGGGTCTTACATGGTAATTTAAATAATTTGTATGTGGAATTATCAAACACTGAAGAAAAATGAACAGAAATTGAAGATAATCAAATTGTTATTTGGGCTTTAGAGACATAGTGAAAATGAAAGGAACTTAAATGTTTCCGTTTAACACAAGGAGAAAAGGTAAGTGGGGTTAGACTTGGGGTTCGACGGATAAGAAGGGAGGACACACAAATCACTATTATCAGGAGAGACAGAGGATATGACTACAAATCCTGAAGCTACTCACAGAATAGTGGAGGAATACTATGAACAACTTTATGATCACAAATTCAGAAACTTTGAGCAATAAATCAGAGCTGAAATCATGACAAAAATGAAATTCCTGGGCCGGAGGGTTAGCTCAGTGGTTCCGGCGCCTGCCTCGTAAGCTCAAGGACCTGAGTTTGATCCCCGGTAACCACATATAATGCTGGGCATGGAGACACGCCCACCAACAATCAACACCGCATACCACAATGCCGGACGTGGTGGCTCACGCCTGTAATCCCAGCACTCGGGAGGCAGAGACAGGAGGATTGCTGAGTTCGCAGCGGCTTGCCTGGGCACCATAGTGAGCTCAGGGCCAGCCTGAACTACAACGCGAGACCCTTTCTCAAAAAGCAAAAAAAAAAAAAAAAAAAAAAAGAAATTCCTAAAAAATTGTTTGCCAAGAAGATAATCAAGCTAGGATGGTTTAAATAAATAATTCCATTAAATATTTAAAAGAAAAATAACAAATGATTTTATAAAATTTATTTTAGGAAGTGGGAGATGTGAAAATATGTTTTTAAACTCTTTTTAGAAGCAGGTTTTGACCTGTAACCAAAATTAGAATAAAGTACAAAAGGAGAAACTCACAACCAACATTCCTCATGAATATAGATGGAAGCAGAATTATCTTACTAAATCAAATCCAGAAATATATATACTATCCAATCCAATCAAATCCAGAAATTATAAATATTCATACCATCATCAAGTTGAACTTCTTCCAAGAATATAACTCTGATTCAATATTTAATCAATATAATTCACCATATCACCAAGCTTAAGAAGAAAATTTATATGGTCGCATTAATTAATGTAGATTTCAAAACGTTCAACTTTGCTCATGTTAAAATCTCATAGTGAAGCCAGGTGTGGTGGCTCATGCCTGTAATCCCAGCATTCGGGAGGCAGAGACAGGATTGCTGAGATCGAGGCTTGCCTGGGCTACATAGTGAGCTCAGGGCCAGCCTAAACTACAAAGCAAGACCCTGTCTCAAAAAAAAAAAAAATCTCATAGTGAAATAGAAATGTAGAGGAATATACCAATGGTAAATTACACCTACAAAAATCTTACTACAAGCTATATATTTGATGGTATGAGACCATTTGCATTCTCTCTAAGACTGAGGAAAAGGCAAGAATATCGGGTTTCTATTTTTATTTACTGTACTAATGGGCATTCTAGTCAAGGCACAATGAAACAAGGGATAGAGAACATTAGAAATAAAGGCACAAAACTGTTCTAGTTTCCCAGGAGATTATTATTCTCTTGAAAATCTAGAACTACTAAAATCAAACAAAAACTCTCAAAATAAACAAACAGGACAAACCCCTAGAAATAATAAGTGAGCTAGAAATAATAAGTGAGCAAAGCTAGGTAACAGTCTAAAAACCAACAAACAAAAGTAGATTACTATCTAAGCTGTAACAATAAACCGAAAAAAATTGAAAACACTGAAGTTTTTCCTATCCACATGGAGAAAATTAAAAGCTTTGGCATAAACAGAGTATATACATGATTAGTGTGCTAAAAGTTACAAAATACTGGTGAAAAAAATAAAAGGTGACCTAAATAAAGTGTGAGACATAACATATTCATGTTTTGGAATACTCAAAATAGTAAAGGTAACATTCTTTCTAAATTCAATCTTATATTTGAAGTGATTCATATAAAAATCCCAGGAAAGAGCTAGATATAGACAGACTAATTTTATTATAATAGAAACCACATAACTTAAAAAGAACCAGAAGCAGTATTTAAACGATGTGTGAGGAATCCCTCTGCTCAATAGTAATGTTTGCAACTAGTCTATAGAAATTAGGAGGCTAAAGTACTAGTGAAACCAGTGTGAAGTGACAGCTTTTCTTGATTTAAAAACACCAGTCTCAAGTCATTATGTTTTCTGCCATAATTTTCTAATTTTTCCTCTATCGATTTCACTGGTGCATTTTAGATATACATTATGATCACATTCATCCTTTACACCTGTGCATGATATATCTTGATTGTTAATTTTTTCCATTCCCCTGCCCTCCCTTTGATTCTACCCCCATATACATAAGCTTTGTTTTCATTTTTGTCATTTTTACCATTGAATTTTTCTTTTCCTTCTTCCTTTTCATTTTATGATATCTTTTAAATAACAAGATCACAGACATGATGAACATGTTAATGATTATCAGAGATTATTAAAAATAGTAACTATGGAGCTGCCTATTTCTTACATGTAGCATAAGAAATCTTCATGTGTTAAAATTACATAGAGTTGAGTATTCATGTACCCTCGTGTATACACACATGCACACACATACACCTGCAGGAACATACAGACATAATGACTGTATTGAAATATAGCAAAAGGTGAATGAAGTCAATGATATGTAATAATATTATATTCTTGGTTGTGATATTTTATTAGAATAATGCAAACTATTATCTTCGTGGTTCATAGGGAAAGGTTACATGGATAATGTTTGTGTTATCTCTAGAAACTACTTGTAAATCTATAATATCTCACATATGCCAAATAGAATAGAATTATCTTAAAAGGGTATAAAATGCATCCAAAGGGCTAGTATTATGAGTGCACCACCACCTCTAGCTTAATTAGGGATTTTTTTAAACAGCCCCTGAAGCTTCCTTTTTGCATCCCTAGAGAACTACTATTGTATGAGGAGGGCAGAAGTTAATGTTGTTTGTATTGGAAAAAAAACCTCTTTTCGCTGGACACTCTCGTAAAAAGTTACCTTTTCCTCACCTATGACTAGTTTCTCATATTCTTCATTAATTCACTCCAAGAAATAAAGAGTCTCACTGAAAAGCAAATTTCAGACTGTTACGAACCTCAGGACAACAGTCGGAGTCAAAGTCAGTGCCCTCTTGCCCGACTGCCCATCCTGAACAGCTGGCAGCCATCCTTCCTCTCATCAGCCATTAGAAAAAAATAACGATAGAGCTCTGTGTGTATGTATTATGCAGAATAAAAATATACAGAGGAAGCTGGAAAGTTCCTTTTCCTAACCAACAATTTATTAATTTGTTTAAACTCCCAGAAGTCTGCTCCCTTCACAAGAGAAGAATAAGTTAATTGCGTTCTCATGTTCTAATGGGATCCGTTGTGGGGCCCAGCCAAAAAACAGAGCTTTTTAATATCCTGAAGTGTGGATGTGGAAGGATGTAATAAATGAAGAGAATTCTAACTAAAACAGTCCATTAGAGGGCATTTAACGGGATGTCTTAGAACTGTGAGAACTACTCTATAAAGAAGATGTGTCCAAACTATATCCAGAATACTTCACTGTTCGGTTCTTATCCACTTCATGGTGAAATGCACTGTCTTGGAGAGTTGTAGGAACTTACTCATCAAAGACACTTGGGCTCTCTTTCTCAGGTGCATGGATAACCTCAGAGATCTTGCATTCAGTTGTGTTAATCTGCAGGCAAAGTGAGGTATTTGTTTAGTTCAGGACAAAATATAATTGTGATTGTGCATCTATCTTTCTATGTAACAAAGTTATCGAGCTTCTCTTTTATGTTAAGTACTATGTGAGATGCTGGAATTGAAACAAGACTGGCAGGGGATTTACGCAGTGAGGAATCTACTGATGAAAGTCTGAGATCTAAAACCATCCTCCTGCTGCGCTCGGTGACACATGGCCATAATCCCAGCACCTGAGAGGCAGAGGCAGGAGAATCACCATGAGTCTGGGCCAGCCTGAGCGACATCATAAGTGAAGGCCAATCTGAACTACAAAGTGAGACCCTGTCTCAAATAAACAAATATATAAAACCATGCACCTTGCTTCTATAGCCAGAGTCTTTCACAAAATGTGTGTAATTTTTCTTAGATTTAGCATTTTATCATAGAATTAATAAAATAATGCATTGTTGAGGATAGAGAGACTAGGAAGAATATATGGAGTAATAGTTGTAAGATGTTTAGAAGTGTAGTTAATAAACATAAGTTTACCTAGTTTTTCTATTATTATAACCAATCGTCTATATTTATTACACTCTAAATAAAAATTAACTTTTTTCAACATTTTCAGCGGCAATATACTAAAAGCCTTTCGAAGTTTTAGGTTAGATGTGAAATTATTTTTAGGAGAAAAAGGAAAACGTCTCATAGATTCACATTCTGATGTTACCATCAAAATGAAGAAAAATCCCAGAGTTTGTAAGATTTTCATGGAATTTTGCACAAATAATAACTTACTAAATAGCTCAGATTTAAATATTCTGAGAAGAAGGAAATGATTCAAATGAACTGGGCTTAATCCCATGTAGGTAGTTAGCTTTATATTTTTCTGCCTTTTAAAATTTTTTATGGTCAGAATCAACTTCCATAATCACAGCTGTGCATTTGGAAAATTGTTGTGTTTTCAGAGTTTCTGAGGAAAAGAAGTATTACATGATATTTCAGAGGATATTGGGCATGTTCACTATGGTATCCCTGTAGTCTGCCTGATCTTTCACTGTGAATATTATGTTAAGATATGTGAAAATACAAGATGTCTTAGCTCTTCTCTCCACCTCATCAAGGATATGAAAGAGATGGTTCTGATATACTGAGGGATTAAAAAATAGAAGAAAGTTCTACAGATAAATCAAGTTGTCCTGGATAACTCTGGATACTAAAAGCAAATTAATGTTTTTTCAAAATAGATAAAAACATGCAAAAATATAAATGAACGTTTTCATCACATTGTGGAAGACAGGAAGTTTCTAACAATGTTACCTGAATCAAAAGTCTTAATGAAATAAACATATGGATAAATTTAAGTTGTAAAGATTCTATTTTGCAATAGAAAAAATAACCACAGAATTCATAAATGAGTTGAAAAATATCAAACTAGAAGTATCAGTTGATATGCACATACCAGGCAATGAGTTAATATTTGTCATGCAAAATAATCTTCATATATATCTTTACAAATATGGTATTAATTTTATAAAAATCAAAATAAAAAAGAAGAAGGATCCCAGTGATATTTTCTTCTGAATGGGTTGTAGATTTGGAAAACCCCTATGGAACTTTTTGATTCTTTTGGATGTTGTGAAAAGTTTATTGGATTCAATATGGCTGAATAGAAGAGGAGCCATATTGGAGCTACTCAGAGAAAATCAACTAAAAAACACAGGTATTTGGAAGAAAGCAAGGGACCTATATCTTGACACCAAAATCAATCTGAAATAAGAAATTTATATATCAAACAAAACCTAAGCACAAGACTTTCAGGAACGTTGAAGTGGCCCATAGAGGTGCCCGGAGACCTCCGCCTGCCCAGGAAACATTATTACAGGGAGCTTCCAAGAAGCTGATGGACAGCAATGGCATGGGAAGCTCAGGCCATGCAGGGCAGATCCGGGGTATGTGGCCTCTCGCTTACTTACATTTCTCCGAAGAGGGGATGTTGCCCCCTTGTAGGAAATTTTGCTGACACACATCAGGGCAAGTGACCAGGAAGATGTTCCCACCCTATGGATTACAAAAATTTTGCTTTGTTTTGTTTGATTTGTCATGTGCCTTGGTGGCAAACTGGAACCCCTAGAAACAACAAGATGAGAGATCTCAGTAGCAGTGGTAAAGGCAGTGAGTCTTACAGTGCCAGTCCTCTGTTCTGCTCCATGACAAGAGAGAAAAGAGATTTGTCAACGGAGTGTAACAGAAGAGACTGTGCAAGGGCTAGGATGGTTTAACTGAAAGTAGGACTTGGAGCAGCCTTGGGCTGTCTCTGTACAAGGGCACCACAGTAACCAGGAGAGCAAAACAGAGACAGGGAGGGTAAGGCGATGTGGTTTGCTGAGACCATCCAAAGAGTCACTGGTTGAAGACTGGCCTCAGGTGCCACATTCAGAGGCCAAGTCCAGCCTCACATTCACCACTAATCCTGCTGCAGACTTGGTGGGTTACCCATCACAGAGCTGGCTCTGATTTGGACCCTACCACAGAACTGTATAACTGTACAACTGCAGACTAAAACAACACAAGCTCTTAAGGCAAGGAGAACTGGAGGGAAGTATCTCAAGTCCAAAAAGAAAGCAATTTCTAATCTAGAGTGATGTGGCCTGCAAACTATCTTTAAATAGCAATGTAGAAATAAATACTTCTACAACAAAGAAAATCTGATGAAATTTATAATCATCAAACCAGCACTCCAAAATGTTCTGAAGCATATTCTTGAAAGAGATAATGAAGACTAGAATTACAAGAACACCAATAAGAAGAATGAACCAGGCAAAGCAAACAATTAAATAGGAAAAAGACAGGGAACAACAGAAAAAATAATATGACAAGGGTTAGTCAATTCATAGCAGTTATAATCAAAATATAAATGCTCTCAATTCACCAAGTGAATGAAACAGACTGGTAGAATTTTTCAAGAGGCAAGATTCAACAATATGCACACAACTCATAAAGAAATTAATAAACTGAAAGTCAAAGGATGGAAAGCAATACTTCATGGGATAAGAACTGAAAAAAAAACGGGTTTGCAGACAATCTGAACTTAACGCTAAGACTGATCAAGAGGTACAAAAAAAGTACTACATACTTACAAAAGAGAATCTCCGAGGTGAAAAGATAATAAGCATAAATATATGTGCACCTATTAAGAATCACAGATATATACCAGTGGATGCAACAATAACAACATATATTAAATGATGTTAGTAATCAAATAAACACTAAAATAATAGTAACTGGGGACCTCAACACCCCACTATCACAATAGATAGATCAGCTAGAAAAAAAATCACAAACAATATCAGAACTGAACCAAACCTATGAAAAAATGGACTAAGTAGATTGTATATAGAATGTTTCACCCTACAATATCGAGTACACATTCTTCTCAGCTGCCTGGTGTTCTTCAAAATAGACGACACAGAACATCCTTAAATAAATGCAAAGGAATGAAAAACTTCACATGTATAGTATCAGATCATAGTACAATGAAACTGGAAATCAATGACAAAAGAAATAACAAAAACTATGGAAACACATTGAAATTAATACTTTCCTAAACAACCAATGGGTTACTGATGAAATTAAATTAAAAATTAGACAATCTCTACAATTAAATGATAATGCTGATATACTAGAACTTGTGGAATGCAATCAAAGCAGTGCTACAGGAAAAATTTATAATGATGAATTCCTACATCAAGAAATAAACTCAAGAAAACCATCTACCATTGAAGCTCAAGCTTCTAGAAAAGGAAGATCAAGTCAATTCAAAGCTAATAGAAAGGAGGAAATTATAAGAATCAGCACAAATTTATGCAATTGAGACTAAGAAAATAATGCAAAAAATAAATCAAATAGTTTATTTGAAAGATTGAATGAAATTGACAAAGCTCTAGTGAACCCTATGAAAAAAGGAAAAGACTCAAATTCATATCATTAAGAGATAAAAGGGTTAGGAGTGGGTATTTAGTTCAGTGGTTCTGGTGCCTGACTTACTAGCACAAGAACCTCAGTTTGATCTGTGGTACAAAAGAAAGAAGGAAAGAAAGAAAGAAAGAAAGAAAGAAAGAAAGAAAGAAAGAAAGAAAGAAAGAAAGAAAGAAAGAAAGAAAGAAAGAAAGAAAGAAAGAA
>PVIC010042080.1:0-15841 GCA_004025085.1 Thryonomys swinderianus | reverse complement strand
AAAAAAAATATAAAATAATAAAATAAAAAAAATCAGAGGCAATAAAAAATTATTTACTACATTAATAAACACAAAAACCTTTATTTTACATAAACAGTATAAAAGTTTTAAAAGCCAGTTAAGTGAAGAAAGTAAAGGTTGAAATTCCTAATATGTAAAGAATTTGCCTAGTATCCCTGAAGCCCTGGGTTTGGTCACCAGCACTGGGAGGAAAAATCAGACATGGAGGCACATCTTTGGTCCAAGACATTATGGAAACTGTAGCAGGACTGCTTGAACAGAAGAGTTGGATACCAACCTGGAAAACACAACAGACCCCTATCTCAAAAAGTGGGATGGGTGGCCAGGGATTTAGCTCAATGGTTCTAGTGTCTGCCTGGCAAGGACAAGGTCCTGAGAGAGTTCCATGTGTACCACATATCACAATGGCGGGTGTGGTAACTCACACCCACCAGCAATCACAATGCCGGGCATGGCTTACACCTGTAATCCCAGCAATCAGGAGGCAGAGGCACGAGGTTTGCTCTGAGTTTGAGGCTAGCCTGGGCTACATAGTGAGCTTGGGGCCAGCTTGCAATACAAAGTGAGACCCTGTCTCAAAAAGAAAGGGCGGGGGTAGGTGTGGGCATAAAAACTGTTCTGGCCAATAATTCCAGCACTCAGGAGGCTGAAGCAAAAGGATTACTGCAAATTCAAGGCCAGCCTGAGATAGACAATGAGTTCAGGTCCAGCCTGAACTATAGCAAGACCCTGTCTGAAAAAACAAAAAAACTGGGTCGGAGATTTAGCTCAGTGGTTTGCTGCCAGCCTAGCAAGCATAAGGTCCCTGGTTGGATCCCCGTAACCACATACAATAATTAAATATGGGCAAGTCACCACGCCCACCAGCAATCAGTACCATACCCTACAATGCTGTGTGTGGTGGCTCACGCCTGTAATCCCAGCACTCAGGAGGCAGAGGCAGGAAGATTGCTGAGTTCAAGGCTTGCCTGGGCTACACAGTGAGCTCAGGGCCAGCCTGAATTACAAAGCGAGACCCTGTATCAAAAAAAACCCAAAAAACAAAAAACAAACAGGGCTGGGTACTTAGCTCAGTGGTTCTGGCACCTGCCTAGCAAGCACAAGGTCCTGAGTTCGATCCCCAATACCACATACACTGCTGGGTGTGGTGACTCACGCCCACCAGCAATTAATACCACATACCACAGTGCTGGGCGTGGTGGCTCATGCCTGTAATCCCAGCACTTGGGAGGCAGAGACAGGAGGATTGCTGAGTTCGAGTCTTGCCTGGGCTACACAGTGAGCTCAGGGCCAGCCTGAACTACAAAGCGAGACCCTGTTTCAAAACTAAACAAAACAAAACAAAAAAACCAAAACCAAAACCAAAACAAACAAAAAATTGTTCTGCGTTACTGGTAAGAGAAATAAAAATCAAAACCACTCTGAGATAGTATTTCTTCCTCATGAAATCAGCAGAGATTCCAAAGCTTGACAATATACTTTCTTTGCAGGGCTAAAAAAAAAAAGGCAAAATAGTGAGAATGCAGAATAGTTCAGCTTTATAAGGGGATTTAGCAATACCTAAACAACTATACTTTTTTTTAATTTTTATTTTTTTAAGTCAGGGTCCCGCTTTGTAGTTCAGGCTGGCTCTGAGCTCACTATGTAGCTCAGGCTAGCCTTGAACTCACAGCAATCCTCCTGCCTCTGCATCCAGAGTGCTGGGATTACCAGCGTGAGCCACCATGCCCAGCACTGTGGTATGTGGTACCTAGGATCAAACTCAGGATCTTATGTTTGTGAGGCAGACACTGCAACCAGCCCTATGCATTATTTTGTGACCCACCAATCTGGCTTCTAGAAATTTATTCTGGTACAGCACTCAGCATGTGTGGGGAAGGTGAGGATGGGGAGAGAGGAGAAGACAGAGACACAGAGAGAGAGGAAGGACAAACTATAAATTAATGTAGTACTGCCAGGTGTTACCATTAAATGGGTAAAAAAAAAAAACCACAAAGTGCAAAAGAACATATATAATTTGCTATCATTCCTGTAAGAAATTATGGGAAAAAAAATACATCCTGTGTTCATTCCAAGAAGAAATAAAGGATAAACCAGAACAAATTGGATAACTACAAGAAGTCAGAGAAAGGAGGACTAAAGTAGAAGAAATACAGGAGTTGCAAATACACTTTCGTTACAATTATAATAAAGACTCGATCAGGCACAAAGCAAAAGATGCTAAATTCTCCAGGACTCTGGAGGCCACGCTGGGCAGATCATTTGAAAATAGGAGTTACACCTTTATATCATGGAAAATATATCATCTTTGTTGCCAAAAAAAAAAAGTCAGGTATGGTAACCCACATTTTTTGTTAGGTTTGGCTTTTCAAGACAGGGTCTCCCTATGTAGTTCAGACTAGCTTTGAATCCACCATGTGCAGCCTAGGCTAGCCTCCTTCCTTAGCCTCCCAAGTGCTGGGATTACAGGTATGTGCTACCATGCCCAAGAGCTCAGGCCTTTTTTTTCTTTTTTTTTTGGAGACAGGGTCTCTCTTTGTAGTTCAGGCTGGCTCTGAGCTCACTATGTAGCCCAGGCAAGCCTTGAACTCAGCAATCCTCCTGCCTCTGCCTCCCAAGTGCTGGGACTACAGGCATGAGCCACCAGGCCCGGCACTGTGGTATGTGGTATTGATTGCTTGGTGGGCATGTGTCTCCACACCCAGTATTGTATGTGGTTACTGGGGATCGAACTCAGGACCATGCACTTGCGAGGCAGGCGCCGGAACCACTGGAGCTCAGGCCTTTTTAAGCAATCATCTCCCTTTACAGTTTTTTGCTTTTCATTAAGTTTATTAGTAACTTACGATCACATTGATCTTTAGGAATTTTGTACTTGTCACCAGGGATTTAGCTCAGATGGTACTGTGCCTACCTAGGAATTTATACCTGTACATGATGTATCTTGGCTTTTGTTTTTTCCCTATTCCCTATCCTCCCATCCCTCCACCCTCTATTTATGAAAAACTTTTCTATTTTTCCTTCTTTTCTCATATTTTTCCTCTTCTAAAGTTTTATTATATCTATAAATGGATATAGATAAAGAGAATAAAGATGTTGTTCCTCAAGAATAGAACTTTTCAGGAAGATAAGGCATGATTACTATGAATTCAAAAACCAGCCTGGGATGCATAGTCAGTTTAAGGGCAGCCTGAACCACATGGCAAGACCCTGCCTCAAACAAACAAACAAACAAAAAAAACAGGGCAAGTGTGGTGGTTCACACCTGTAATCCCAGCACTCAGGAAAGAGAAGCAGGAGGACTACTGTGAGTTCAAGGCTAGTCTGGGCTACATAATGAGTTCAGGGCCAGCCTGAACTATAAAGCAAGACCCTGTCTCAAAAAATTAACAAACAAACAAACAAACAAACAAACAACAATAACAACAATGAAACAGCTTTTCTGGGTATGCTTACATCTGTAATCTTAGTACTCAGAAGGCTGAGACACAAGGGTCACACAAGTTCCAGGGTAGCCTGAGCTATCTACTGAGTTCAAAGCCAGCCTGGACTATACAGTGCGACACTGTCTCAAAGAAAAAAAAAAAGATAGAGAGAAAATAGATGCAAAATCAAGGGAGAAATTTTGATGAAATACATTTTTTTATACCTGAAATTTTCTCTCAAATGGGTTGCTTATGCTATGCAAGGGAAAAACCAGAAGTCACATAAAAGATGTGAATATTCTTTGTATGTTTATTCTTGCCACTCTCTGTACATCTAAAAATATTTCCAATTAAATTTAACAATTTATTTTTTCTTTTTTGGAGACAGGGTCTTACTATGTAGTTCAGGCTGACTATGTAGCCCAGGCAACCCTTGAACCCTGCCTCCTGAATGCTGGGATTATAGGAGTGAGCCACCATGCCCACCAAATTTAACTTTTTTTTTTTTTTGCTTTTTGGAGACAGGGTCTTGCTTTGTAGTTCAGGCTGGACCTGAGCTCACTATGGTGCCCAGGCAAGCCGCCGCGAACTCAGCAATCCTCCTGTCTCTGCCTCCCGAGTGCTGGGATTACAGGCGTGAGCCACCACACCCAGCATTATATGTGGTAACCGGGGATCGAACTCAGGTCCTTACGCTTGCAAGGCAGGCACCGGAACCACTGAGCTAACCCTCCGGCCCCCAAATTTAACTATTTTTAATGTATACATTTTTCTGTTTGTGGTGTAGGAGATCAAACCCTAGACCTTTCACATGCTTTATCACTGAGCTACAAATCACCTGTACTGAGGGATTTCAATTTTTGCACCTAGCACTGAAACGGTTTATTAGATTCTCCATATGTAAAACAAAAGGGCTGAACTAAGAATGTCTGGAGATTCCATTCTCTTCTAAATTTATATGAGGAGCATGGTAAAAGAGTAAATCCAAGAAGCTTCATTATGGATCTGCTTAAGAGACAGCTATGATAATACACATCTATAGCCTCAGCACTCTGGGAGGTTGAGGCAAGAGAATGGCAAGTTTGAACTCAGCCAGAGCAACTTAGTGAGACTGTCTTAATATAAAATAAAACAGGCTGGAGACCTCACTCAGTATAAAGAGCCTAGGTTCAATCCCTACTACCAAAGTGGAAGGGACTAAAAACTGCTGAAGCAGCCAGCAAAAGGCTGTAATTCCAGAATTTCATTGGCTAAAGAAGGAGGATTCAAAGTTCAAGGCTAGCCTGGATTATATAGTAAAACTGTCTCAAAAAACAGAGGAAAGGTGGCCAGGGATTTAGCTCAGTGGTTCCGGCGTCAGCCTTGTAAGTGTAAGATTCTGAGTTTGATCCCCACTACCACATACCACAATGCTGGGCATGGTGGCTCATGCCTGTAATTCCAGCACTTGTTAGGCAGAGGCACAAAGATTGCTGTGAGTTCAAGGCTTGTCTGGGGTACATGGTGAGCTCAGGCTAGCCTGAATTAAAAGCGAGACCCTGTCTCAAAAAAAAAAAAAAAAGAAATTGCTGAAGAAACAAAACCCCAAAAGTACTCTATATTTGATAAGTTTATTTCACACATAACTATAATTCTCTCCATTATTGTTTTTACTATATTTTACTGTTTGAATAGTAGTGCCATTTAAAGGGGGAAACATGTTACTGATTCTAAAGAGAAATACTACTGCATTTTAAAACAAATATTTTATTTTTAAAATATATTTTCATTTTTAATTGACACATAATTATACATATTTATGAGGTACAATGTGACATTTCAGTACATGTATACAATGTATAATGATTAGATCAGGACAAGTGGCATATCCATCCCCTCAGAAACTTATTGTTTGTGTTGAGAACATCAAAACCCACCCTTCCTGCTATTTTGAAATATACAAATAATTACTGTCAACTACAGTTATCCTACTGTGCCATAAAAATCATCTGCCTATCTAACCTCACTGGTTTTTGTTTTGTTTTTTTTTGAGACAGGGTTTCACTTTGTAGTTCAGGCTGGCCCTGAGCTCACTCTGTAGCTCAGGCAAACCTCGAACTCAGCAACCTTCCTGCCTCTGCCTCCTGAGTGCTGGGATTCCAGGCTTGAGCCACCAAACCCAGCATTTGTGGTATGTGGTACTGATTGCCGCTCGGTGTGAGCCACCACACCCAGTATTGTTCTATGTGGTTACCACTGATCGAACCAGGGACCTTGCACTTGGTAGGCAGGTGCTGGAACCAGAGCTAAATCTCTGGCCTGGTTTTTAAATTTTAACTATAGGTTAATCCTACCATGCCTGGTCTACTCAGCTTTGTTTTCTTCTAAGACTCAGGGTAATGTATTTGTGTCATATGTACATGTAGCATATGCAGGCAATAACTGTTGATTGATTTTATTTTGATTTGAAACTCATAATTTCTTTAGACTCAGATTCACAGGCCATTACTGCTTAACTTCAAAGAGCTTATTTTTCTTCTTTAACCAATTTCTACTTTAGTTTGCTATTAATATTCACTTGAGACTTGTTTCATTGTACTTACTGCTAAAGGAACCCAAACGATCCATTCTCTAATTGCCAAAGGTTGCTGCTTTGACCTTTCTCAGTGCACAGCTTCTTCAAGATCCAGAACTGGCCAATACATACACCAAGGCTTGATGATTCCCTACAAACAAAAAAGTGGCACCTGGGTCAGACAATCATTCCAAGGGACAAATTCAGCTCATCACTTCCTCACTTTGTAATGCTGAGAAAATTATTTTACCTCAATAAAAGTATCTCTCCTTTGTAAAATGGGCACAGTATTATCCACCTCTCAGGGTTGTGAGAATTAAGTGTCATAATTATCAAAACTCACATAATACAGCATGATTCCTGGCCCACAGCCAGTCCTCTACAAATTTTACATATTTCCAATGAACAACTTTAAACAGGTTCTCTCTGCCTACTATCACCTAGCATCACTGTTCTTTTCCGCTTTTTTTTTTTTCCCATCAAGAACTGATCATCCTGGGCTGGAGATTTAGCTCAGTGGTTCCGGAGCCTGCCTCCCAAGCACAAGGTCCTGAGTTTGATCCCCAGTAACCACATACAATGCTGGGCATGGTGACTCACATCCACCAGCAATCAATACCACATACCACAGTGCCGGGCATGGTGGCTCACGCCTGTCATCCCAGCACTCGGGAGGCAGAGACAGGAGGATTGCTGAGTTCGAGGCTTGCCTGGGCTACATAGTGAGCTCAGGGCCAGCCTGAACTACAAAGCGAGACCCTGTCTCGAAAAAAAAAAAAGAACTGATCATCCCATATTTCTTATGGTATTGGTGGGGCTGCCGATCACGTTAAACCCCCCCCCCAACCCTACAGAAGCTACACCAGATTTTTTTTTCTTTTTTTTTTCTTTTTGAGACAGGGACTTGCTTTGTAGTTCAGGCTGGCCGAGCTCACTATATAGTCCAGACAAGCCTTGAACTCAGCAATCCTCCTGTCTCTGCCTCCTGAGGGCTGGGATTACAGGCGTGAGCCACCACATTGGGCACTGTGTTATGTGGTATTGATGGCTAGTGGGTGTGAGTCTCCACGCCCAGCACTGTATGTGGTTACCGGGGATCAAACTCAGGACCTTGTGCTTGTGAGGCAGGCGCCAGAACCCCTGAGCTAACCCTCCAGCCCCAGATTTTTTTTTTCTTTTGCGACAGAGCCTTGCTGTGTAGTTCAAACTGGCCTTAAAATCTCTGTGGCTTAGGCTGGACTGTGGCAATTCATCTGTCTCAGCTTCCAAAGGGCTGGGATTACAGTCATGCACTACCGTAGCCCCAGAAATCTGGATACTATTAAGACACAAGGCAGTTGAAGCTGTTGTTTATTAGTCCAAGAATGTGGTCCATGAGCTCTGGCTGTTGAGATCAGTATTCCCTTGTAGCTCAAGTGTATAATTCCTCTCTCAGTTACCTTTTCAATAAAACTTCAACCTGAAAACCAAGGAATTGTATCTATTACATGCATTTGTTTACTCATTTACTCTTTGAACAAATGTTCAGAATATCTTTTTGAAGTAAGAATGAAATCATATTTCACACTAAGCCTTTCTGTGCTAAGCCCATAACTTCTACTCTACAGCCCCACAACTTTTTGTCTCTTTTCAGAAACTTTTCACATTGTATTTTTTGGGGATTTTTTTGGTACCAGCGATCAAAACCTTCTTTAAGACTTCTGAATGTGTATTTTTCCTACACTGAAAATATCAAGCACCTAGAAGGAACCCATTAACACATAAAAAGAACTGGATAAATGTTAGCTATACTGAAGATTAATTAATCATTAGTTCTCCTGGGATGACTTCTTTCACACTAGTATTTTTAGCTTGAAAAATAATCCATCAAATATATACAACACTCAAAATAATAATGTTGTCAATGAACTTTTCTTTTTGGGGATGGGATGAGTCTCCTTCTATGAAATCCTAGGAAAACTGGTTTGGAAAAAAAAAATTGAGTTTACCACAGGTGTATGTAATAAAATATTGAATATTTATTCAGCTTGGCAGTGTCTCTAAATCTTCCCAACCTTCCCTGGTAGGCTGCTTTTTCAGAAAAGGAGGCTTTAAAGATAAACACACATAGTTGCATGGAGTGGCCTATGTCTGTAATCTCAGTACCCAGGCTGAGGTAGAAAGACTCCAAAGTGGAGCCCAGCCCCGGCAACTCAGTGAGACCCTGCCTCAAAATAGTAAAAAGATTTGCCTGGGGATTTAGCTCAATGGTTCTGGCATCTGTTTAGCAAGTGCAAGGTCTCTGAGTTTGATCCAAGGTACCATATACCACAATGGTGGGCAGGGGCGGGGCCACTCATGCCTGTAATCCCACACTCAGGAGGCAGAGGCAGGAGGACCGCTTTGAGTCTAAGGCTAGTCTGGATTATAAAGTGAGTTCAGGGCCAGCCTCAACTACAAAGCAAAACCTGAGAAAGAAGGAAAGAAAGAGAGAACAAGAAAGAGAGCAAGAGACAAAGAGAGGGAGGGAGGGAGGGAGGGAAAAGAAGAGGAAGAAAGGAAGAAAAAGAAAAATTCAGTTGAAAGGCCCTAGATTTAAACTCCAGTATAGCCCCCAAAACTGAGAGAAAACTGTATTTAGGCACTATCTTACACATACATATTGATTGACTGATTGATGGATTGCAGTACCTCGGATGGAACTCAGACCTTGTGCTTGTCAGGCAGGCACTGCGCCACTAAACTACATCACTGGTCCCAACATGATGCATTTTAATTTTTTTTCCCATTTCCCTCCCTTCCCTTCAATCCCTTTTCCCCATCTTATTTACAAAACTTTGTTTCCATTTTTTCCTACTATTCCCTTTTTGTTTTCCTTTCTGTCTCCTTCCCCTAGTTCCCATTTGAACATTTTCTTTCCATTTCGCGATATCTGTTATACATTTTGGTTCTCATTTATCCTTTCAGTTTCTCACACCAGAGAAACCATGTGATATCTGCACGTGTATGATCAATTTATTTCACTTTAGAGTATGGTCTCAACACGCAACCGTTTACTAGAAATGCCTCACATTTATCCTTATGTCAGAGTAGTACTCCATTGTACAAAAAACCTACATCTTTATCCATTCATCAGCTGATGAGCATTTGGGCTGCTTTCCAAGATATAGCTATAACAAACTGTGCCACTATAAACATGGATGTGTATTCATCACAGTGTAACACTCCATTTTTTTAAGGCACTGTACTGCAGTAAGCAGAATCTTTTTGTCCTTCCTCTCCTCCTTTCTTTTCATAAAGACCGTGCTGTGACACTAACATCCGTAGATGGCTGGACGCCAGCTCCAAATTCCAAAGTGACTGGAAAGAGGAAGACTGTACTGAGGGATCCGATTTCGCGTGGTCCGGAGAACTGTAGGCTTTCCTGTTTTGCAGCCAACGTCCCAATCCTTACTTCATTATTTTACCTGGGCCGCAGCTCTAAAATGGAGCGAAAATACTTCTGTAGAAGTTCAGTGTTGGGTAAGGGCTCGACACACGTGGCTGGCACAGGCGTCCCGGCGCACTCCGGCAGACAGCCGCGCTCGGAGGCGGGGACTCAGCGGTCTCCAGGCTGGGGGCGGGGCCGAGGGGTCAGGCGGGGCCGCCAGCCGCCCTCCCTCTCCCACCGGGCCGCGTGGCCGAGCGCCGCCAGTGCGTCGCATTTCTCCGCCGCCGCCGCAGCCCGCACCTCAAAACTATTTACCCGCAGAGCTGCTAGACGAGATCGCCCTGGCTCCCGCCCTCGGCGCCTCACCTCGCAGCTTCTCCTACCTCAACACAGCAGCCGCCGGCCGCACGCCGTCTCCACTTGCGTGCGCTGCCCCCAGGCCCTGCGTGCGCCCTCCCAACGTGCGTGCGCGCTCCCGGCTGCGCAGCCACCGCCTCCATCCCCGCCCAAACCCTTCCCCTCCCAGTCCCCAGGTCTGGCGGCCAGGCTATCGCTCTTCTGTGCCTCTTCATTTCCTCAGTCCCGGCTGGGCGCCGGCAAAGGCCCGGGTTCCAGAGGATTGGGAGGTTGGGATCGCGCCGCTTGCCTGACTGTTGTGTCTGACCGGAAATCACTTTTTCCCGTGTGGCGTGTGGCCCGCCGCCGGAGGCTTCCTGTTGGTGGCGCTGTTTGATACCCTCTGGAGTGCGGTGAGGCCGATCTGGGTGGAACAGTCTGGGTTTTTGGTAACCTTCCCACTCCCGTCCCTGTTGTCTCCAAGGGAACTGAAACTGAGGCTCTGGGCCAGTGACAGCTAGCCGTGGCCGCCCTTCCAATCCGGGCCACGCAATTCTGCTCACGGATTAAGCAGACTACAGGGGTGAAGAGGTTACATTTCGTTGAGAGACTCTTGGAACGTCGACCTGTCTCCTGTGGGAAGAAGTATCCCTTTCTTGGGCTTCAGATGCCCAAATGGAGGTGCAATGATGAGAGGATGTGGTGGTCCACTCTCATATCATTCTTGAGGGCTAGGTATGTCCCAACATCTCTTCTTATTACTAGTAGTGATTACTATCCTAGCTACCATTTGTCGAATACTTACTGCATGCCTCCCATTATGCAAAGCAGGTTACACCTATGGTCTCCTACAAAACAACCTTATGAGCTTGGCAGTATTATCCCCATTTTCCAGGGGTGGTTATATTTAATGTATGTACGTGTTTGGGGGGGTCACACTTTTAGGAAGTGTTAAGGAAGGGGGTTCAAACCATGGCCTACCTAGCTTAATCATGGTGCTGTTATATATATTCAGAAGTCTGTCTCTGATAAATTTTGCTCAACCTCTTTTAGAATTCCTTTACTCTTCCTGCCTGTGTGGACCTTTTATTTGTTTTTCTGGTATGTGTGAGTAATGCAAGTTCATTGTTTAAAAAAAGAAAAGGAAATTTTGCATGAGGAAAATTAATGTGAAAACCATCACCCACCATGTTCAATAAATAGTTAAGACTTTAATATACACCTTTCCATCTGATATATGCTAAAGTGTGTTCATTCATTCAACCAGTATTTAATGCACAGACGTTGTTCTAGAAATTGAGTAGTGAACAAAGCAAAGTCTGCCTTGTGGAGTTCATATAGTAGTGGGAGAGATTGACAATAAGCAATGCACACATATTACTAAATAATAGATAATCCCCAGTAATGTGGTTTTATAGAAAAATAAATCAAGACAAATGGATAAACGTGACATGAGGATTCTCTTTTAGGATAGACAAGAAGACTTCTTAGCAAAGGAGTCACATAAAAAGAAACTTAGTCAGAAATGAGAAAGGGAGCTGAGTGGATTTCTAGAGGGAAGCTAGAAGAGAAATAGCAAGTGCAGTGGCCCTGACGTAAGGACTTGTTTGCCATAGAGAAAAACAAGGAAACCAAAAGGCTAGGGCACCGCAATTGGGGAAATAAGATAGAAAACATAAAAGAATATCTGATTTGGGTTGAAGATGTAGCTCAGTGGTAGAGGACTTGCCTACCATGTATAAAGCCCTGAGTTCAATTCCCAGCATTGAAACAAAACAATAACAACAAAACCAGCAAGAATCCAGATTGTGTATCATGTTATACTACTGTGGAACAACAAAAAAATCCCATCTAATACTGGGATCTGTACATTTAAAACAGTATTTATCAGGTGTGGTGGTATGGGCCTGCAATCCTAGGATTGAGTTTCAAGTAAGCCTGGAAAACTTAGATGTTAGTTCAAAATAAAAAATAAAGACATGGGGATGCAATGCTAGAGTCCACCTGGGTTTGATCTCCAGTACTGCAAAACTGTAATGAATAAAAATTTAAAATAAACTAAGCAGCGTTCACCTGGCACAGTGGTACAAATCAGTGATCCTAATTACTCAGGAAAGCTGAAGTGGAATGATCCCAAGCTCAAGGCTAGCCTAGGCAACTTAAACTTGTCTCAAAATAAAAGGGTGGCAATGTATCTCAGTGGTAGAATAACCGTGGATTCAAAGCCCTGTATATGGGAGAGGGCCTCTAAAACATAGCATTGAACCACCTGGAATTACCTTTCCTCTTCAGTTGATATTAGGCCCTCTTTAGAATTAATTCTAAGTCCCAATTTAGCATGTTTAAGAAAGACCCCGAGAAATTAAAAATGCACGGGGTGAGGAAAGCTAAAACTGGTGAAAGGTGGTTCAAGATTTTTGCCTTCAGCAATTGTTGTGATAGTAGCATCACTTACAAAATCAGCTAAAAGTAATAGGACGGGACAGATTTGGAGGAAAAATTAGAAGTTCTGTTTAGGACCAATGTTTTTGCATCCTAACTGGAAATGACAAATACGCTAGAGCTCAGGGCTAAAACTGTAGCTGTAGTAGAATCGGTTCTTTGTGTCTTCCCCAGACAGAGTTTGAGAATAGAGTCTTATCTTCTTTTTAACCCCATCACACAGAAATATATCCTCAACAAATATTTGTGAAATAAATTAATACAAAAGTATTAATAAAATTCATCAGGCAAAAGGTATAAGATAAAAAGAGAAAATATGCACTCTGCTTTCATAGGCAATACAGGCACCTGGATATGATTTACAAGGAGACAGACCTGACTTGCTTAGTCAGTTCCTGGTCTACATTTGTTGTCCCTAAGTAATTATTGCCTTAGTTCACCCTCAGAGCTGTTCTGGACAGTAAATTTCTAGGTCAATGTTTAGAAGATCCTTAAGGCTCTAGCTTCTTCCTATACAGCATCTTTATTATCAGTGTTCCTTCTTACAATTGAACTCTCCAGTCAGATGGAAGTACTTACATTTTCTGTGTGCGGTGACTTTCTAGGTGCTTTTGCCAAAGTACTGCCTACTTCATGATGGACTTTACTTCCTCCAGAACCTGTCTCCTGAGCCCCCAAAGGCTGAGTTAGGTAGCCCACTTACATAGCCCAGTGCACTCTGTATTTAATGTGTCATACCAAAGGTGACTAAATGTTTTTTTTTCCTCACTAAATGTCTCTGTAGAGGAACCTGATAAAATACCTCTTGTCCTTTTAAAATTTCTTTTAAAAATAAGGTCTCTGTAGTTCAGACTGGCCTTGGACTCACTTTGTGCCCTAGGATGGCCTCAAACTAACAGCAATCCTACTGCCTCAGGTCCTTTCATTTTAAACTAAAGAAATTTACTTTGAACTAGAAACACAACAGGGAAAATTATAACCAAATGTGTCCCAAAAGTTCCTCCACAGCTACTTAGCTGCTGTGATTAGAAACAAAAATACAAGCCTACCTCCTTATGAAAATAATGCTCTGTTTTGTGTAGTTACTCCCTATATCCTGAGTGCTGAGAGACTGTAAACTTTATCTCTTCTAATCTGTACTTCTCATGTAACTGAGTTGGCTCCTTGTAGTTTGGTATGCAAATAGCCAAAACATTTAAACATCTGACATGCTTTCTAGGCCTCAACTTCCTCCCCTTTTTGCTGAGATATACCACATCTGTGTAATTTAGCTGGAGACTGAGGACCTAGAGCATCTTATAAAGACTCGTCAAAAATAGGCACAGTTTATTTCACTAGACAGACTAAAACCAGGAGATTCTAGCAGCTGGCTGGGAAAAGCTGAATTTTTCACATCGGCATGTGAACGGGCTGACATTGGGAGAGAGGCAGTGGCAGCTAGCTGGGAGACATTTCTTCCTCGAGAGGATGGGCTAACCCTAGGAGAGACATTCACAACTAACTGGTAAAGGAATTAGACTTATGTAGGTTTTGAAGAGGCTCAGGTAACTGGGTTGAAATATTTATGACTTGGATGCCAAAGGGTGGTCGGTTCAGGTGTGTATGTAGTTACTGGATTTCTCGGACTAGGGGGATTATACACTTCCTTTTGAGCCCATTTGTCCTGTTTACTGAGAAGCTGCTGTTTGCTAAAAGCATCCTATTTGCTTTGTCCTGTTTGTTTGTCCTGTTTGTTTGTGAAGGACTTGCTTAAGTCAGACCTGATAGAACAGACCTCTTGTCCGAACACAGAGGCTCTTCGAGGAAAGGAGCCTACTGTATGGGGGGTCAGTGAAGAGAGCACTTCCCTTCACAAAGGGCCAGCTCCCCCAGGCTTACAGCTTTTGAGGTTCATACCAAGGGACTTTCACATAAACCCTGGCTTTATGAGCCTCCCCATCTGTGCCACCCCTCTTGCTTTCCTGCTTCCCTACCCTTCAGGGGACCCTCCTCTCTCTCTCTCTCTCTCTCTCTCTCTCTCTCTCTCTCTCTCTCTCTCTCTCTCTCTCTCTCTCTCTCTCTCTCCCTTTCTGTCAGAGGAAGTGACAGGTTTCCAGATCCCTTATGTAACAGAATCCACCCTGCCATGACCAGTCTGCGGGGAGGGGCTGAGCATCTGCTAATCTACTTAAATGTAGCCATTTCTCCATGCCTGGTGTGTTTCTGCACAGGTAGGAAAAGCCTTAGGATCTCAAAGTGAGAAAAAGAAGAAAACTGTGCTAAAGGCCCCTACTGCATCCCATAAAGACAAGACTCAGAAAGGTAAAATGACTTGCCCAAAGTTAGTTATGTTCTAGGTAGTGTGGCCAGACTAAAACCAGATCTGCCCACACAACAAAGGAAACAGTCAACAAAATAATGACCTATAGAATGAGAAAAATGCTTGTAAGCCACATATCTGCTAAGAGGTTAATATCCAAAATATAGAAGGAGCTCAACAGGAAGAAAGCAGATAATGTGATTTAAGGGTTAACGTGGCTTTGATCTCCATCCCTGCCCCAGAAAACAAAAACCAGGAAATAAGACTGTAGCTCAGTGGTGAAGTGCTTGCCTAGTATATTCAGGGCCCTAGGTTTGCCTTCCTAGAACTGCAGAATAAAAGAAAAACATACAAAGGGACAACTGGTATAGGGAAAAAATACTCAAGCCAAGGATTAACTCAGTGTAAAACATGTGCCATACATGAGATATTTGATCTCAAGCACCACTTAACAAAAGTTTAATATCACTAGTCATGAGAGGAATCCAAATAAAGCTACAATGATGGGCCGGAGAGTTAGCTCAGTGGTTCCGGCGCCTGCCTCGCAAGCGCAAGGTCCTGAGCTCGATCCCCGGTAACCACATATAATGCTGGGTGTGGAGACTCACGCCCACCAACAATCAACACCGCATACCACACTACCGGGCCTGGTGGCTCAGGCTTGTAAACTCAGCACTTGGGAGGCAGAGGCAGGAGGATTGCTGAGTTCGCGGTGGCTTGCCTGGGCACCATAGTGAGCTCAGGGCCAGCCTGAACTATAACGCAAGACCCTGTCTCAAAAGCAAAAAAAAAAAAAAAAAAAAAGCTACAATGAGATAGCATCGCATATCTGTCAGGATAGTATTATAAAAAATACCAAAAAAGCTGGGCGTAGCGGTGCATGCTTATAAACCCCGTGCACAAGAGGCTGACACAGCAGCATTATCAGAAATTTGAGGCCAGTCTGGGTTACTTAGTGAATTCAAGGCCAGTCTGAACTAACATAGTGAGACCCTGTCTCAAAAAAAATCCTAGGAGGCCGGGGATTTAGCTCAGTGGTTCCAGAAAGCACAAGGTCCAAGTTCAATCCCAGTACCACATATCACAATGCCGGGTTGATGGCTCACTCCTATAATCCCAGCACTCAGGAAGCTAGAGGTAGGAGGATTTTGTGAGTTCAAGGCTAGCCTGTGCTACATAGTGAGCTCAGGGCCAGCCTGAACTACAAAGTGAGATCCTGTCTCAAAAATATTTTTTAAAAAATCCTATTAAGTGAAATAAGCTAGGCATGGGGGTTCTGTTTTGTTTTGTTTGCGGTATAAGGGATCCAACTCAGACACTCTACCTCTGAATCATATGCCCAGCTCTTTTTTTTT
>PVIC010042079.1:0-15967 GCA_004025085.1 Thryonomys swinderianus | reverse complement strand
CTTTGTAGTTCAGCCTGGCCCTGAGCTCACTATGTAGTCCAAGCAAGCCTCGAACTCAGCAATCCTCCTGCCTCTGCCTCCCGAGTGCTGGGATTACAGGCGTGAGCCACAACGCCCAGCACTTAAGCAACAATTTTTAAACCTGAAAAAATATATATAAGCAAATTGCTTTGAATGTTCTTTTAAATTTTTTCTTCCAAAATTTATGTTTGAGATTCAGAATTTAGAAAGCAAATTTAACATGTACACTAGAGGCAGAGATGATAATATCACATGGAAGGTGCCCTGTGACTTTGATAGGGAACTAGGACATGGTTCAAAGTCACGTGTGGAGAGAGACACTGTGCACATGACAAGATACTACCACTGCTCTACAGGGGTAAAGGGTGTACAGAGTTTTGGGGGACTGTCCTATCTATCTTTCTGTAGGTTTGAAATTCTTCAAAGTCAAATTTGGGGAATAGAGTTCAAGCACTCATATGAATAAAACACAGTCATACATGTGTACATGTGGGGCAGAGGCGTCTAAGAGGACCTGATCCTCAGTGAGAGCTGAAAGGATAAAGCAACGTGTGCAGAAGCACCTGCGTGAGCCTGAGCAGCCCCCAGGATGCCCTGCGCCTGACGGCAACACAGGTCTGTGTAGTCTTGAACTGACTGTGGCCAGCACTTTTGACTCCTTAAGAAAAGAAGCTTAAAATGAAGGCTATCGTGACTTTATTTATCCATGTATTAATCTGCTGATTTATTTTCTGTGTGTGAATGGAGCCCACTCTAAGGTAAGTGAAACTCTCTGCTATGAATTGACTCCTCTCTAGGACACCTGTACTTTCAAACCAAACAATCTTAGACCAAATTCTGTACGTGTTAGGTATGGCAGACACCAATGATGGGCCAGTTTCCATTAAAATATTTTACTGCCCAGCAGTCCCTGTTTAATATATTATTTTTATCATCACCACCAGCAGAAGCAGCAGCATCTATTTGCCTGTTTATCTTCCCAATTCAGTTGAACTATTCCAGGGCAGGGAACTGTTATCAATCATCTTTGTTTCTTTGGCATCCAAGATGTCAGCACATAAAACATTCAGTAACTGGGTTTTTAAATTTCTTTTTTCATTTTTGGGGTTTTTTTTTCTTTGCACTGAGGGTTGAACCCAGGGCCTTCACACTCACCTATATCCCCAGTCTCTCTCTCTCTCTTTCTGTCTCTCTCCCTCTCCCTCTCTCTTTCTCTTTCTCACTAAATCGCTAGGGCTCAATTTAAATTTGTGATCTTCCTGCCTCAGCCTCCCAGAGTGCCAGAACTATAGATGTGCACCACTACACCCAGTTAATAAATATTTTTGAGTAAGTAAAACCATAAAGTTATTTGTTTGTTCTTATTCAATGGTATGCCACAGTTTGGAGGAACACAAAGCATTCCCTGTGGCTCCCTAATACTGGTAACTAACATGGGCTAGCTAATGTGTACAGTCTACCTGGTATTTCTGAACTTGTTCTACATCATTAACTCAATTAAGCTTTGCACCTACACTAAGAGGAGCATTGAGATTCTTCTTTTACAAGTTAGCAAAAAGGAGAGATTGAGTACTTTTTCCACTGTCCCAGCAGAGAAAGAGACCACCCGAGCTTTGAACTCAAGAGGTTCCAAAGAGAAAGGTCACAGTTTCAGAGAAAGGTACTCGACTCTAAACAGTACACACTCCCAGGTTGCCTTTCACTCAATACTACCTTAGATCTCCACAGCACCAAGGGTACTTGCACCAAGATGATCTTCAACCCCCACAGCCCGGTAAACAAGCCAGACTTTGGGGACTTCCTGCTTAATTTCACCTTGTCTACCTGCAACCAACTAAAAATAACCAAAAAGGGAAGCGTCTCCCAGCCACGGAGATGCTGCAGAATGTTGCAGAGGACGACGGGAAGCGATGATTCTGCTCTCTATAAACACTGCGGATGCTTTTCAGCATCAGCAAGTTGCAGATTGGGGAAAAAAAGTTTCCAATTATTGAAATTCCATAGTGTATTTAATTATGCAATTATTTTATTGTATTAACAAGTGCTAGAGCAGAGCTGCAATTGCTGAGATTTTTGCAATTTGGAAGCACAGAATTTATTCTTTCACGCAGCTGATTACATCTCAGGAGTCCATCTATTTTGCTGGGATTATGGAAATGATCCTATTTTTGAACTGCTTCATTCAGAAACCCAAAGCCAACTCTACCTTGTCTTTTGCCCCTCCACATGTTAACTGTGACACCCCAATAAAAGGGGGAAATACCTGAAAATCCATTTCCTGTTTGTTTCCATTAATCACTTTAGGCTCTTTTCTCTTTTGAAATTCAAATAAATATAGTGTAAATATAAATTTTAACATCAGTTATACAAATTACATATTTTCAATGATGTGAACACAAATACACCTTGTTCATCTGCTTAACAGGGATTTATTCCAAAGGGTTCATGTATCAGACTGTAAAATCCAAAGCACGCCATCAAAACATCTAAAATAGGTATCTGTGATACTTTTATGCATTTCTATTTGCCTCTGTTACTTCAGCAAATAGGAAATGTAATCATGTAAAATTAAACATTCTATACATTTTCTATTCATTCTCTAACCCTCTTCTATACCCTGGAATAGGCTATCACATTTTCAAGTATAAGAAGACAAAAAGTGAATCAGACTCCTTGTTTCTGAAAGCATTACAAGTAATAGGTCTTTTCACTTAGAGCTTTTCATCTAAGAATCGCCAGGCCCTTTATACATAAAACATAATTAATCCATACAGTCAGCTACATTTCTACCCAAGGGGATCCTCCTTGCTGAGGGAGATGCCATATTTGAATTTTCTCAACCTGATTTGATTGAGGCTTTTAGAAATGATGTTTCAATTACTTGTGTGTGGCTGAGAGGCATGATCCTATGTAGAAAAACCTAGACCCTCCTCCCAAATAAGTGATAGTTTAGACCAAAGAACCTGGACCCCCACCCACAGCCCCGGGTCTGGTGTTTGACTCTCAGCTTTGCAGCCATGAGATAAGGAGCGAGTTGTTTGACCTCCCTGTGCTTCTGTTCTTGTAGTGATAAAATTAGGATCACTCTAGGTCCCATCCCACAAGAGAGTTGGGACAAAGTAGCTACACATATAACTCACACGGGATACAGTCTAAATACCATTAAGTTGGCCTACTCAGCTATGACACTTGCTACCTTTCAAACTCATTTCGCAATCAGCTCATTGGAAAGCAGTGACAGTAGATGCTATTATTCCCATTCAACAGATGAACTAAGAGAGATTCAGTAGATTCAGCAGCAGTCCAAAGCTGAACCCCTAGAATCTAAACTAATATATTTCCATGATTCGTCTTTCTCTCCAGAGTGAGCAGACAGTGGTCCAGACAGGTCTCCTCTTATGGGGGGGGGGGGGCATGTTTCAAAGGCAGAACAGAAAGCAGTCTCCTGCCGGGACTTGTCTTGCATAGCTAAAGAGATCCCGATGGGCCAGGAGACATGACAACAAGGCTGCCTTAATCATGATTTCTACTAACTATGAAATGAAAGTTAATTTCATGCCTTGCATCCACAGACAAAAAGGTTCAGAGCTGTTTAAATTCTCTTCAGTCCAATGACAGTTAGTAAACAGGAGGGCTTCGTGTTCTAATGCTTGAAATCACCTTTCGTATCTCAATATATTATTTATGCACTCAGCTTAAAATAAACAGCAACTCCGAAGTAGGTGAGTGGCCTCATTTAGTATGAACTTTTTTTTTTCACTCTGACAGTTACTTTAAAACATCGGTAAACAACCTTAATTCACTTCCAATGAATTAGTAGGCTACTGCTGTGTCTATGGGAGGCAAGCAGATTGTATTATTAACCAAAACAACTTTCTCCCTGTCAATCATCGGCACCTCACAGAGGGATGTGGGTTTAGCTGTCTTGTGACTCAAACCAATCCATGGGCACACGTGATTCCAGACGGTTTCTTCTGAGGTCATTCTCTTCCATTCTGATTAGCTCTCTGGACTCTGAGATGCAGAGCGGGGCGTGGAGAAAGTAGAATCTCAGTGCTGCTTGTTAAGAAAGATATAGACAAATGAGAAGTCTTCCAAAGGACTGGAGACTTTGGAAACTGTGGCAATGAGCTCTTCTGTGGAGGGAACTGAACCACACAGGACATCCCTGTAAGCAGACAGGAGGGGTACCACCAGAGATCTGACAGGGTGTCATTTCACAGAAGGGAGGCTCGCTCTTTGTAGGTCTGGATAGCAAAATTAGGACCCAAGGTGAAGATGAACAGAGAAAATTGGGGTTCAGCTCAAGCAAGAAGGCTTTCCTAACAGACATTCTGCTTCTCCAGGCTCTCAAGTGCCAGTCAGATGGAGCCCCTAGAATTGGCCAACAGACAAAGATCAGACAGTTCCATGAGTTCCAGGAGTACTCGCTAAAATGGGATTCAGTACATTTTTAAGCTTCTTTCTGTTGGGAATTTTTTAAAGACATACTCCTCCATTTTCTAAAAGGAGAAAAAATCATAGATTGAGCATTGTTCATACAGCCAGCCAGTCTGTGATCATACACACAATTCTAGGACATGGGTAGGTCTAGCACAACAGAGAGATGCATTATTCAATGGAGAAAACCCAGGGATGCAGCCAAGTGAAGATCATACCACCTCTGTCCTGCCTCTTCGGCTGTATGGTTTGCAGACTTTATCATTCCATGGAAAGGAGATAACTTCCAAGTCACCTGACCACACCGCGGTTTAAGAGAGCTGATCTACTCTCAGCTCACCACACAGGCCATCATCCTTCCCCACCCCAAGTCTAAGAACACAATACTTGGCAAACTGTCCAGTCAACTTTCATCATTAACACAACAATGCTCACCTCCATGAAGCATTAGTCTCTCCCTGAAACCATCCCTTCCTCCCAGACCCAAACTGACCGCTCAAAACACAAGTGAAACACAATTCAAAAAGAAAGACAGAGAGGTAGAGGAAGGGAAATCAAAATCGCTTACATTTACATTTAGCATTTAAATCAACATTTTTTACAAAATATGCAGACATGTATTCTTCCAAATTATCTAACAAACACTGCATTTACTTATTCATTCATTCATTTACTGCAGAGGAACGTGTCTTTTCTAACTACAACATACTGACAAAACAGCGAGTTCAGAAATATTAAATTCCTCAAAGGAAGTCAGATTATCAATATATGGATATGAAATGTGGTGTTACTGAGTTCTTGATATAGCAAGGACAGACATCTGGTATTTGCACTTTCAAGTAACAGAAAATAACAAGACAAGAACGTGTTATACTTACAAAGTACCCTTCATCCATGGGGCTCCAATTTTACCAATATTAGTTCACTGATTTTCGCAAAAAACCTGAAAGGCAGAGGGTAAGTTTGTGTTACCCCCACTTTGCAGATGGGGATACAGAAGTGCAGATGGGGATACAGAAGGGGAATCAATTATTAGTTGACTAGGATGAAAATTCCATATTTCACCTTGACCACCCCTTTTCCCCTGGGGGCTGTTATTTCCCATGTAATTTTTATCACAATCTCAGCTTATTAAGTGTATTCCACCCACAATAAAATAATGATGAATAATAACCCCAAGTTTTAATGAGCCCAGACACCAACATTCCTTTAATACCAGGCAAAGAGTTTAAAACGTTCTTCGTATTCAGTGTAAAACACAGAAGGAACGTTAGATTGACAAAACATAACCATCCAACAAAATTTGGCCTGAAAATAATGTTACTACTGTTCAGTTTGTTATATACGTATGTTCACATGTCAGCATATGGACTTGCCTTTTAAAAAATATTCCCAGGAAGTCAGAATGTTCCACAAGTAATCTCACTAACAATATTTTTAGAAGGGTGTATTTTTAACAATCCTTTCTAGGACATCCCATCTTCCCTATCTCTCTTGGGCCATTTATTTATACATTGAAAAATAATCGATATTTATTGTGTTTTACTAGATATGAGATTATCATTGTGTGTGGTTTCTTAGAAAAAAATTGTGTATTACACAGGTCATCCCAGCAAGAAACTTGGAATCCTCTAGTCCAGTGGTTTTAGTACTGTTGCAACCCCTCTGATCAAAATCTCTGCAGATAGGGCTATTGGATTTTGGACATTATAGTGAGTCATCGACATGTGTCCTAGAAGGATGACATGTTTCTAGAATATCATCAAAAAGGATGAGTTTGGGTTCCAATTACAGACCATATTATATGAGAGTACATGAAAGAGGACCTTCTGAAAAATGTTCGTCCAGGAACCTTCCTGATGCCCACAATTCGCAGGGCATGAAACCACCCCCACCCCCGGCTCCTCATTACTTGCCTCTGCAACATGGACCTCTTTATTCTCCTCAGATACTCAAACACAGTCCCATCTCTGGGCCCTTGTCCTTCCAGCTGCCCCTCTGGCTTGGGATAGTCTTGCTGCAATCTTGCCATGCCTCACGCCATGCCTCTCATCAGGTCTCTGCTGAGATACCCAGTCCCTGAGGTCTCCCCCGACCTCCCCCAAAACAACTACAGCCCCTCAAACTCTTTGCCCTGCCCTGTCTCTTCACAACACTTGACCTAAGATTATACAGGTTCTCTCTCCGTTAGTATCTGCCCACCACCACTAAGTAGAAACTCCATCCAGCAGGAAGGATTTTGTTCACCGCTGACCATAAATATTGATTGAGCCCCTGAATCTCAGTGCAGGTCTGGGGTCTCAGTCTTTCTTGTGCACCTCTTTTGATTCTCCCTGGGACTCTGTTACAGAATTGCTGAGAACTGAATTTCAGTAATGAATAGTAACCGATTTTTAGCTCCCCCAAAAAACCATAAACACTTACTAAACGATTCAGAAAAGTGCAATAGACACCAGTTGTTATCATTTTTTCCTCCGCTTTTAATTGCTGGAACAAGAGTCGGGTGGCCTACAGCCCTGCTCGCTCTGTGGCGGACGCCTCTGCGTCCCTTACCTTTTGCTCTCCCCACCTGTTTCCCAGCAGTGAAGTAAGGCAGCTTACTCCCTCCATTTCCAAGGTAGTTTCTAGTCCAGAAACCTTGAAGATCAATGAATAGGTGATAGGCCAAATCCTGTCCACCTTCTTATTTACTAAGCATGAATTTATCACACAGGAAGCAAGGCCACCGTTTCACACTGAGCCAAGTGGGGACACCACAGGTAAGGCTGTGATTGTCTAAGTCAATCTGGGTGCTGTGAGGCGAGACTGTGATTGTCTACTAGATGCAAACCAGCTTTGGAAAACACCACAGCTTCACTGTGAAGCTGCTCCAAGTCCCCCAGTACCACGCCATCCACACCCACAGACACGCAGAAAAAGATGCCAAACCAGCTGCTTACGGCATCTAGAGTCACGGACGCAGCGCTTGGGTCTCTAAACACATTTCCTATTTACTTGCACATTAATAAGACTCGCACCTTTGCCAGTCAGAATTTTTTTTCCCCAAGCATCTGAACATCCAAAGAGATTTAAAAGCAATTAACATTCACGAGTAACAGAGCAATCAACATGGGACTTGCTAACAGGACTGGACAGGATCCAAACGCAGATATTAGGGTGATAGCGAGTCCCTGACACAGGTTATGGTGTTAATTCTGCAGGGCAGAGTCGTGGGCTGTTTCCAGTGGCTTTGTGGGGCTGCTGTCAAAGTCACAGACACCTGTTCTACACGATTCCTTTCCCCCACCACAGACCTGTTTTCTTACTGCTGTCGAGAAGAAGGCATTTTTGCATCGTTATAATACAACCTCTAGCATTAATGGTATATATTGAAATTTAGTTTATTTTTAAATTGCCTAACTGACAAAAATGTTAAAAATGACATTTTTCCCATTTTGGGTCTCTAGATTACCTATCTTCACCTGTTAGCTTCTGTAGCCAGAGGCCACAAAAAATAATAGCTATGAATTCCCACCCTGACACGCCCCCAGTCACTTTTGCCACTCGCTTTTTGTGCACACCTGGGTTTGCACACCCCTCAAACTCAGAGCCTAGAGATTGCTATTCCAAGGGGCACCGGGACTGCCTCTTTGTCATTTTCTTTGATTCATCTTTGTCATTTTCCTGTTTTCATAAAAATCACTCCAGAAGCAGGTGTGGTGGTTCACGCCTGTAATCCCAGCAGTCGGGAGGCAGAGACAGGAGGATTGCTGAGTTCAAGGCTTGTCTGGGCTACACAGTGAGCTCAGGGCCAGCCTGAACTACTGAGACCATGTCTCAAAAAAAAAAAATCACTCCGGAAATGCCAGGCATGGTTGTTCAAGCCTGTAATCCTAGCACTCAGGAGGCAGAGGCAGGAGGATTGCTGAGTTCAAAGCTTGCCTGGGATGCTTAGTGAGCTCAGAGCCAGCCTCAACTGCAAAGCAAGACCCTGTCTCAAAAAAAGAAAAAGAAATCACTCAAGAAAGCAGCTCGCTAAGCCCACCCCACCCCACCCCCACACACCCTGGACCCCAGTGTGAAAGTCTCTGACACTAGCTAGCAAAGTTCCCGCGGTGGCACCTCTCACCTTCTGCCCCGCAGCCTGCAGCCCTCGTTGTTCTGACCCATCACACAGCCCATGGCCAGGCCATCTGTTTTCTCTCTGATGAGACCACCATCTTCAGACTTCTCCAGGCTTCTCCTTCTCCTTCAGCCTAAAGTACAAATGGTTCAGAGCGCAGAGCCCCGAGATCTCCAGGCCCACACATGCTGCGGAATCCACAGCTTCTCCCAAGTCTCCCGGATCAGCTCATGACCACGATACTCGCCTCTGGTGACGGGGCCTGTTCTCTTTCCATGTGAACTCAGCCCTCGGCGTTTGTTCCCACATTTTACTTTTGATCACAATCTATTGTGCTTCATATTATTCCATGCGGTCTAAGACAATAACTGTGTCCCAAGAGGAAGCAAGATACATCATGTACACGTACAAATTCCCCGTGGTGAATGTATACCTAAAATGTATCAGTAGATGTTTTGCTTCTAAAAACAAACAAAAAAAAATGTGTCCCAAGCAAGAGCTTTTAAAGTTTCAACTACCTATAACTAAACCCCAGTACATAATCGGATAAACACTACTTATTCTGATTATATTACGTTTCTGGTTATTCTATCTTAACCAGGCTTTCTTCTATACCTTTCTCTTTCTATTTTGCTCTTCCTGGTTATGAAAGAAGCCCTTTCTCTTCCTTCATAATTCAGTTTTTTAAATATTTTCTTCCCCTCCCAATCCTTAACACGTACTCTTTACGAAAGTGCATCCCTTTCTTAAGCTTCTCCTTGTCCTCTGTGTACCGTAAGCCCCGGATACACAACCGGCTACCACCAAGCAGCATTTGCCAAAAGCCTGTTCTGACAACGATTTTATACCACAGAAGCTAATTAAAGGGATGTTATCAACAGATCCATACTTAAGGAGCCCTGACTTTATCTCCAGCACAGCAGTTTAACATTCCCAGCAGCAGCCCCAAAGCCGAGAGGCTCGGCCTCCAAGAACCTCTGGCCTCACGCAGGCTCAGTCTCTGCCTCCCACAGAGCAGCGGGGAGTTTTGAGGGCTTTTGGGACTGTGTGCTTCAGTCCTTACCGGTCGGGTTGGAAAACACCTGGGCAGAATGCCCTGTAACTACACTTGGCATCCCATGGAGGGCCCCCTGCCCATTTTGGGTAGTTCTGTGGAAGTGAAGTGGCCCTGTCCAGGAGCTGGGCCTCACCTGCCTTCCTAGGCCCTTCCTAAAGGCGCAAGATGTGTAAGTGTGTTAGGAGGTGTGTGTGTGTGTGTGTGCATGTGTGTAGCAAGAATGTGCTATATGAATGTGTTTTATCTGTGTTGGTATATGAGAGAGGGTACATGTGTCTGTGTGAGAAAGAGTGCACCTATGTGTATTGTGCTGAGAGTATGTGTATATGTGGATGAGAACATGTGTGCTTATGTATGTATGACAGAAAGTAAATGTGTATGCATGTGTCTATGTTTATGAGAATGTGAAAGAGTACATGTGTGTGTGAGAGCATATGTGTGTTTATATGTGAAGTGTGTGGTTGTGTAAGGAGCAAGAGTATATATGTGAGGGTGTGTACATGTGTGAGAGAGTGTGTTATACATTTATGTGAGAGAGTACATATGTCTGTGGATGAGAAAGTGTGTGTGCATGTATGTGTGTATGTGCAAGTGAAAGAGACAGAGAGAGTCAAGAGCAAGCAGGGTGAGTACTGAACAAACACATAGATTCAATTTAACTTCAAAGATTCAGAAAATTCATTTTTTAACACTTTGCTCTAACCCAGTCACCCAGGTCCCTTCCACATTTGCTATCCTTGAACAGCTTAGAATGTCGACTTCCTTTATTATGGACTTAAGTAGAATCTAACTATTCCTGGGAGAAAAGTAAATGAATAAACAAAGCAATTTGAGGAGGTTGTGGAAAGTAGAAGTAATGATAAAACCTTCAATTGGACGATTTATATTTTCATCAAATATTTATTGAGTACCTACTATATGTTCACCATAGTGAGCAAATCACCTAGAGATCTCCCAAGGAGTTTATATCCAGATGTGGGGAGACACCCTGTAAGCAAATAAGTGAGCACAGCTCCAAGAGTGATAAATGCAATGAAGAAAAGCAGAAGAGAGTAGGAAAACACAAGGACATTTGCATTTTTCCTACAGAGTTCATCTACCATTTCATGGCAATCAATAATGGGTCACCAGTTTCCTGGTTTCAGTGAATCCTGGGGCACATATGTGTGTGTGTGTGTGTATAATATGTGTACATTTGTATATATATATGTAATATACAGTCAATTTTCCACATCTGTGGGTCCCAAATCCATAGATTCAATAATCACAGATCAAAAAACTACAATTTTCATTTGTGCTGAACATGTATAGACTTTTTTTCTTGACTTTCTTCCCTAAGTGATACAGTATAACATTTCCATAGCATTTACATTTTATTAGGGATTATACGTATTCTAGAGATGATTTAAAGTATACTGGAGGATGTGCGTAGGTTACATGGAAATACATAGATGCATGTATTTATGAATATTATATATATATATATATGTTATATAAAAGTCTTAAGCATCGCAAGTTTTGATATCTCAGCAGATCCTGGAGCCAAGGCCCACTGAACACCTCTTTGAACCTCACTGGGTGATACATCTCCTCTTTGAGCTTTGTGGTTCTTATCTGCAAAATGAGGATCCCAGTTTGCTCTCAGTACAAACACGGAAATCAAAGAAAGGACCAAGCCAGGCCCGGGACTAAGGAATGGATGGACCAAGCTCCTTCCTCAGCATCTCATCCAGAAACCAAAACGACAACCAAATGCAAATGCCCCAAAGGAACAGACTCTGCACCCAAAATGGGGCTGCAGGAACCACTTTTGTTTGGATTTTTTGGTGCGTGCGTACGTGTGCATGTGTGCCCAATAGATTGACAGTGTGAGCAGATGTTACTTTTTTAAAAAGAGAGTGAAAAGCCCATAGTCAGATACATCTTAGAAACAAAGGAGTAGCTCAGTTCTCTCTGTACATCACAAAGAAATGCCAACAATAATATGCAAGTTTTCCCACTTTGTTTGAGCATGGCATTCCATGCATGGCAAAATCACACATGCCAGTTAATCTATGCACCAGATTTGCAGAAATGTGGGCTTGCTTTAAAAAGAAAGAAACCAAAAACAAAAAATAAATATAGAGCTGTTTGGCCCTGATGTGCTCAGATGGCTTCTCTGAAAAGCCAGACTTGGACACATTTTCTGCAAACCAAGAAACCCAGTGGCAGAGCAGTGTTTCCTACCCACTGGACCATGGCAGCATCTCCTCCTCTTCCTATAAAAGCAGTCATTATTCTGGAACTAGAGTGCATTTGGGGGAAATGTCGGCAACATCTAAACATTCCTCATTCCTTTAGACAGGTAATTCCCCTATTTTCTTCAATAAATGGGCTCTCAAAATGAGTTTCGTTAATTATTCTCTTGAAAGCCAAATCCTCTTCTGGCTACACCAGGGAAAGCTTCTGTTTAAAGTCGCCCTAGGTTTTCTTTATTATCCACGTGCCCCACCGTGAGCATACATTACTTTCATAGAGAAAAAATCAATGCTGGGGAAGAAAAAAGAAATGAGACTCTACCGCAATGTGCTGATCCACCAATGATTAGTCCAAAAATTACCAGCTTGTCCATGAAGATGTGTATATCAGAGGCTTCTCATGAAGACCTTACTTGGTGCTAGAAAACTAGGTGAGTTCCAGGTAGAGGAGGAAACAGGAGTCGAAACTGCTCCTCCTGTGCCAAGAGTTCAGCAAGTAGGAAGAACACACACACGTGTGTTGCAAGAGACACAGAATCTCGTACGCAGAGATACAAGCAGAGGTGAAAAGAAGGGACGGAAGGGGGAGAGGAAAGGAGGAAGGGAGAGGAAAGGAATTAAGAGAAAGATGAGGAGAATGCAAAAAAAAAAAAAAAGAAGGAATAAAGAGCAGAGAAAAGGCAAACGGGAGGGAATAATCAAGTGAATTGCCACCACGTCTAAGGTGAAGGCCGGAGAGGGAGACCACAACTCTCAGATTAAGCTGATCCATGTCGATATGAGGGCTTTGCTCAAGGGCTCTGGCGTTAATGCAATTTGGATTGCTACGCCCTGCAAATCAAGTATAGAACAAACACATAGGTGCCAAAGTTATTTTTGAAATGGATGTCTTAAGTAATGTGAAGCTTAGCTAGCAGCGATGCGGCCTGCAGTTTGGATGACTGGGAGCTAGTGACTGGTTGGGAACCGCAGCCACGGGATTAAGTGTGGCTCCCACCTGGGTCCCGCTTGGGCGCCACAATCTCCGGTGTGCCCTGCATGGTGGGCTTGTGAGCGGAAGAGTGGCTCTGCGCCAGGCATTAGCCTAGTAAAGTACAGGACAGGTGGAGGGTGATGCTTAGCCCTTGAACATTCATTCACTGACACCTACAAAACATCTGGATTTAGCCAGGTGTGGTGGCTCATGCCTGTAATCCCAGCATTCGGGAGGCAGAGACAGGAGGACTGCTGAGTTCGAGGCTTGTCTGGGCTTCATAGTGAGCTCAGGGCCAGCCTGAACTACAAAGCGAGACCCTGTCGCGAGACCCTGTCTCAAAAAAAAAAAAAATCTGGTCTTGTTTGGAAGCCCGTGGATACCATGATAAACAACACACAGTGTCTTCCACAGAAGCTCACAGCCTCTCAAAGGAGGGAACTGAGGAGGTACATGAAACATTCTCCTGGTGATAAGGGCCTGAAAGAAAGTGATATTTAAAAAAGAAGAAGAAAGAGCAACACATCAGAGGATGACTATGGCTACACGGTTCAGAGGCAGGGAAAACATGCAGGGGAGGGATTTCTGAAGCAGAAGCTTGTAAATAAAGACTTAAATGGGGGCCAGAGATTTAGCTCAGTGGTTCTGGCGCCTGCCTCACAAAGCCGAAATCCTAAGTTTGAACCCTGGTAACCACATACAATGTTGGACGTGGAGACTCACACCCACAAGCAATCAATACCACATACCACAGTGCTGGGTGTGGTGGCTCACGCCTGTCATCCCAGCACTCGGGAGGCAGAGGCAGGAGGATTGCTGAGTTCGAGGCTTGCCTGGGCTACATAGTGAGCTGAGGGCCAGCCTGAACTACAAAGCGAGACCCTGTCTCAAAAAAAAAAAAAAAAAAGACTTAAATGGAAGGAGAATCCCACCCAAGGTCCGGGGAGAGAGGAGCCCAGGAGAAGTGAGCACCTACCCCCTGATTCAGCACACATCACCACCTCCCAGGTCCCTCAGCCCCAACTCACTAAGCTTTCGGCAATATAAAATTCAAAAGCACACAGACATGTTTAATTTTAAAATCTTAAATTGCATACTATGCCGCTAGGAAAATGTATCCTGAAATTTAGATATTTTTAGAATGGTCCACTTCAGTTTCCTCAAGTAATTTTTTTCCCCCTGTTCCACCAGAAGACCCACATAGTCCACCCAGGTACGTCAGCCTCCTCTGCATACCTGAAACCGCATTCATCAGCCACTTTCTAAAAATTGGATCTTACTTCAAAGCTGAATGACTTGATTACTCCCATAACAGAATCCATTACACTGATTACGGGATTATTCACGTGCGATTTCCAAGAGGTTGGCAACATTGCTCAACATTCCACCCGCCAACAAACAGAGTGGAAAGTGTGGTACTAGTGTGCAAAAGACCCCCCCCCCCAGCCTGATACCATGAGTCTCTCTCTCTCTCCCTCTATCTCTCTCTTTGTCTGTCTCATTTGCTGATGTTAAGAAGGGATAAGGGGGGCCAGAGGGTTAGCTCAGTGGTTCTGGCTCCTGCCTTGCAAGCGCAAGGTCCTGAGTTCCATCCCCGGTAACCACATACAATGCTGGGTGTGGAGACTCACGCCCACCAGCCATCAACACCACATACCACGGTGCCAGACGTGGTGGCTCATGCCCATAATCCCAGCACTCTGGAGGCAGAGACAGGAGGATTGCTGAGTTCCAGGCTTGCCTGGGCTACATAGTGAGCTGAGGGCCAGCCTGAACTACAAAGCGAGACGCTGTCTCAAAAAAAAAAAAAAAGGATAAGGGCCAAGAAGAACATTTTCTTGTAACAGAGCCCACAAAAAATAAGAGAAAACCCTAGCAGGGAACCAAAATTGAGATGATTTCTATGACCTGATGCACTAGCCTCTCAGAAAAGTTTCCCTTCCTCTTCACCTTCGCATACTAAAACCTGAAAAACTGATTTTTATTATCAAAGATTTACCAACAGCATATTTATTGGCGCACTGGTCCGTTAACTATCAGTCTAGTGCTGTGTTTCCAACTTCTGGCATTATGTCAGATTCATCATTTCTCACCAAAAAGAATGGTCTGGGTGAGAAGGAGTGAGGGGGTCAGAGCTCTGTAAGTATTATTCCCTGATGAATGATGATTAGAATTCTATGTTCAAAGCAATCAGATTTCATATTATTTTGTACTTTTTAAGTCTTCCAAAGAACACTTATTAAGTTCCAAAGTGAAAACAGGATATCAGGAGTTCAAATAAGCCATGAATTAGACCATGAAGCATAATTCTAAGCACCATTTTATTAGCTAATCAGCATGTCTTTTTTCTCTTCTATTGGCATCTACTAGCTGTCATGTAATTTCCATAAGGGTGCCATCTGTATTTATAAAAGAATTATCTTTGTGGTGATCTAGCAATCTACAAACAACAGTGATATTTAACTTTTCTTAGGGGATCAATTGTAGAATTAGGTTAAAGGATTTATAAGTCTCTTCTTCACCATGAACCTTTAAAGGATTTATTCATCTATCTCTGATGCTGGGAGCACTTGAAACAAACAAAAGAACTACATATATAATTTTGATTTATGAAAATATGTTTTGACATGTCTACTGACATGTGCATTTCAGTTGGTGACACGTACATTTTTAAACAATCCAGAGTATCTACTACAAAGCAAAATATTATCTTATAAACAAACATTTTGTGACTTCATTTTGTCTAAGAGGAACATTGCTTTTCATCGTGATCTGGTTTGGTGCCCTGTGGCTCCAGCAGAACCCAGCATTAGCCAAGGTCATTGCTATGAATTCAGTCTGATCCACCTAGCAAACCCAGTAATAACATATGCTCAAACACTGCCTCCTCCAGTTCTTAATGCTGGGCTTGTAAATGCAACACACTGGTCTAATCATGGCTTGTCCGTGAGTACATCCTCCACATATGAAAGAGTGAAAACTCAGACTAGACGTCTCTCTGCTGAGCACTGGCTTCATAGATTAGTGGTACCAGGGAAATTGGCGGAAAAGGGTCCTATGGTTACCAGTAGGACTTCAGAGAGAATAGTCTTCAGTTATACAATATATTTGACTTTAGCTTTGACTCAATCAAAAGA
>PVIC010042078.1:0-15971 GCA_004025085.1 Thryonomys swinderianus | reverse complement strand
CCGCCGCGAACTCAGCAATCCTCCCGTCTCTGCCTCCCGAGTGCTGGGATTACAGGCGTGAGCCACCACGCCCAGCATTATATGTGGTAACCGGGGATCGAACTCAGGTCCTTACGCTTGCGAGGCAGGCGCTGGAACCACTGAGCTAACCCTCCGGCCCTACAAACAAAATTTTTAATATCTTTTTTAAAAAAAGAGTACTGTTAATATGTATGAAGGCATTAGCAGTCACTATTAGATATGACTTGATTTTATTAAATTCACATGTAAAATAATTTTTAAGATTCATTATATATTGAGCATGTACACAGGTAAGTAGGCATCTTTTAGTCCCTTTGACTCTAGAGTTTAATTTCCATTTTGGCTTTAAATTAAATGACCTACTATATAAGAGTATGAAATTGAGCTAGGGGTGAGGGACACATTTCTTTAAATGCCAGCACACTGAGAGGCAGAGGCAGGAGTTTGAGCCCAGCCAGTTTTGATTAGGGACTGACTGAGTTATAGTTCATGGGAGAGCCCTGCCTTTAATGCCTAGTACCTTCAGAAAGTAGAGAGAGAGTGACTAATGTCATGTAGTGCTGACATTTTAGTACCACTTATATATTTTTTTATGTTATGTTATGTTATGTTATGTTATGTTATGTTATGTTATGTTATTTATTTTATTTTTTTTGAGACCAGCGTCTCACTTTGTAGTTCAGGCTGGCCCTGAGCTCACTGTGTAGCCCAGGCAAGCCTTGAACTCACAGCAATCATCCTGCCTCTGCCTCCTGAGTGCTGGGATTACAGGTATGAGCCACCATGGTACTGATTGCTGAGTCACCACTTCCAGTATTGTTGTATGTGGTCACCAGGAATCGAACCAGGGACCTTGCACTTGCTAGGCAGGTGCTGGAACCACTGAGCTAAATCTCTGGCCCTACCACTTATATTTTAATACCACTTGTACACATGCTTTACCTCCCATGTTCATTTTTTAACGGTAGTCATATGCAGAATTGAATCAGATTACTAAGAAAAATTAATATTCTCAGTGATAGATTACTGCATATTCTTGGTTCTTTACACAAGCTATTTGTAAACCTTTTGGATTATGTATTATATGAAAACTATAGCAAGACTTAACCAAACTGTTTTTGAAGTGTTTTGTAGTGTTTTGTTTTCCTCTCATAATTAGTAATATACCTACAGGAAAAGTAGACGGAGCCATTCTGTGTATGGGTTTGGGTTCCTTCCTTTCAGTCTTAACGTTACTGTGTAAGAATTTTCTTAATTTTTACCTGAATGTGTTCAGCCACTCTCTGGTACAGTATTTTAAATACATGTATGATATAATTGATAGGTGCAGTTGGGCAGTCTTATCTTCTTAAAGCAAGTGTGCCACCCAGTGGCTTTCACTCGTGGCAGCACCAGGCTGGATGTTCTCTCAGGGATGTCCTGCTGCGTGTCTATGTCATGTAGGCCATTTGTCGTTGTTCCATTGTGAGTTGTAGATCCTTTGTCAACCCTGACATTTTCTCTCACCCTTTGGTATTTAGAGCCAAAAATGCTGCTTCTAAATCACTCTCAGAATCCATTTTAGTAAAAGCTCCTCAGAAAGCTTGGAATAAACTACCTACAAAATAAATGCCTTTGCACCACATTATCTGGTTTCAGTATCTTGCTCTTGTGCTTTCTCCATGCTGACTGTCTTCTTGTCAGTCACTCTTCTTACAGGTATTTTCTGTGTCCCAGCATAAATTTTTCCTTCTGGGACACCTTTGAGGTGAGTGGCTGACAACCTAAGTTGGGCTTAATGTTTAGGTCTGACCTATCATTTTTGTTGTAATTTCATTTTAGCTATTTAAGATAATAGTAACCAAGAATTTTTTTGTAGGTTTTGTTTAAAGTTTGCTTTTCTCTAAGCATCTAGTGAGCCAGCTTCTGAAGAGTTGGACCCTCTCTGAGTTCCACTGACAATTTTTTTTTTTTTTGAGACAGGGTCTCGCTTTGTAGTTCAGGCTGGCTCTGAGCTCACTATGTAGCCCAGGCAAGCCTCGAACTCAGCAATCCTCCTGTCTGTGCCTCCCGAGTGCTGAGATGACAGGTGTGAGCCACCACGCCCGGCACTGTGGTATGTGGTATTGATTGCTCATGGGCGTGAGTCTCCATGCCCAGCATTATATGTGGTTACCGGGGATTGAACTCAGGACCTTGCGCTTGCGAGGCAGGCACCAGAACCACTGAGCTAACCCTCCGCCTCTGACAAATTTTACCTTTAGTAACAGAGCATAGAATAGCTGCTGCTCCATGTCATGAGGATTCACGGTAACCCAGAAATCAGAAGTTCTTGGATCCCATCTTTTCTCATCACAAACTTATTTCTCTGAACCAGTGATATCCTAGCAAATCATTCAGTTCCACCTACTATAGTTAGCAATACAAAACATCTCTGTGACTCTGCACACCAAGCACTCAGTTCTGCAAAGGATTCTCCAGTCGTCCCTAGCCTGTGTGTTCTTTGAATCAGTTTGGAGACTCTTCAAAGGACACCTTGAGATCTGCCCAGAGGTTGAGGGCTCAGTTTCATAAAAACGCCCCCTACTTCAGATGCTAGTCACAAGTAGTAATTTGTCACATATTTGACCAATCAGTTACAAATCAGGTTTTATTAATTTACCAGGAAAGCTTACATTACTCAGGGATACACTTTGCTAATTTTTACTGATCTATTACAAAAAAATTAACAAGGGAGTCAGATACACTGAATGAGAAAGATGTGTAGGGCAAGATACTGGAGAGGAGGCTTGGAACTTACATGTTTTATGTTCTTCACTCTCAAGAACCACCACTGTAGGTTTTGGTATAGATTGCATTGAGTAGGTTTTAACTCAACAGCCATTGATGAGTTCAGCATTTAGGTTTTCTCTCCTTTTTCACATGGTTGGTTCTCCTACCTGCCAGCATCCATCCTGAGGCCAAGGGCTCCTAGCCAGCAGTCCTCTCTTCAGCATCCTAAAGACATTTAGTCATTCCTGAGTACCTGGTAGCTTTATATTAGGAAACCGAAGCAAACTGAATATATATTTCACAGCTTACTTAGCCATTGTATAGGGAGCATTTTAGTCAACTGCAGGTCACCTACAAGATGCTCATCCTGTACTGTTACAATTACGATGGAATGGAAAACTTCCTGCCTGTGATCTCCTTAGGTACAGCATCTTAAATGTTTATGGTGATATTGGTGTGTGCAAACCTGTGATGTGCTATAAAATTATAGCACATATGGGCTGGAGATTTAGCTCAGTGGTTCCGGTGCCTGCCTCGCAAGGACAAGGTCCTGAGTTCGATCCCGGTAACTACATACAACAATACTGGGCGTGGTGACTCACACCCACCAGTAATCAGTACCACATATCACAGTGCTGGGCGTGGTGGCTCATGCCTATCATCCCAGCACTCAGGAGGCAGAGATAGGAGGATTGCTGAGTTGGAGGCTTGCCTGGGCTACACAGTGAGCTCAGGGCCAGCCTGAACTACAAAGCGAGACCCTGTCTCAAAAAAAAATTCACAGAGGGAAAGTTTATAAATTACAGTAAGTTTATTACTGAAGAAACATTTTAAAAATTAGTGTCGCCTAGATGTAAGTCTGTAATAAAAGTGACGTTTGCTACTTCACATTCTCTGGCCACTCGCCCAGTGTTTTCTAGTCCTATAGGCTTCTTCATGGGAAGAACCTGTACAGGTGTACCATTTTTTTTTCTTTTAGACTGTAGTTTCACTGTGCCATTGCTGTATTTTGGTATGTTTAGATGGAAAAAAACCTTGTTATAATTACCTCTATTAATCAGTACAGCAATGGGCTGTGTAGGTGTGGGGCCTTGGAATATATAGTACGTAGTACAGTAACATGCTCTACAGGTCTGTAGCCTAGGAATATTAGTGCAGTAGATGAGTTAGACTTGATTAAGCATGCTCTGTGATCTTTGCACAAAAAGGAAATCTAACAAAACATTTCTCAGAGTAAGTCCATTGTTATGTGTCACATAACATGGACCGCCTTATTGCTAGTGTGAAGATTGCTGTCTCATTTCCTTTTATGTATGCAATATGTTGTTCTTTTGTATCTGCTTTCAGGACTTTATCTTTGGTCTTACATAAGTACAGAATTTTTTTTTCCCCCTTTTAAAATTTCCTTGTTTTATCTTTCAGGGAGGCTTCACTGAGCTTGAGTTGGTAAACTTATATCTCCTCAAACTTTCTTACAATAGTTTCAATCCCCCCCGGGTTTTTTTCTATCTAGAACTCCACTTCCATGTAAGTTACATCTTTTTTTCTTTTTTTGAGACAGGGTCTCACTTTGTAGTTCAGGCTGGCCCTGATCTCACTATGTAGCCCAGGCAAGCCTCGAACTCAGCAATCCTCCTGCCTCTGCCTCCCAAGTGCTGGGATTACAGGGGTGAGCCACCATGCCCGGCTCTTAGTTTATTCTTACACAGTATTGTGGGTTCTGTTAAACACCTCAGAGAATGTTGAGTTTAATTTGTTTTCGTGGGATTCAGCTCCATATCCCTGTGACTTCTGTAATAGTCAGCAGAGATTAATTGGGCTGCTTGGAGCATGTCATGAATATGTCAGTTCAAAGATCAGCTACAAATCTGCACATTATCTATACAGAATTTGGTAATATCCATTTTGAAAAGTTTTTCCTTAATTTCTAGCAGTTTTGGTTTTCCCACACTGTCTACTAGGGCCGGTAGGTTCTTTGTAGGAATTTTGGGGCTCAACTCCACACCCAGACCTATCCTCAAGCAAAACATTTATTTAAAAGAAACAGCATCAGTTTTGTTGTAAGTAGAGATTGTCCTCCAGGTTCTGTCTCTCTGTTATCTTCCATTGCCTCAAGGTAGTTTTTCTTTGTCTGGAGTCTGAGTCAGTACCAAGGTCTGGTCAGAATGGAGCTACTTCTTCATCACCAGAGTGCTTGTGGGAACTGTGTAAACTCTTTGAAACAGTAACCATATTTGAGTCTTTTTTTGTCTCTGCACACCTTCAGGCTCAGTAAAGGCTTGCTGGGCTAGTGGAGGATATGTGAAATGTTTATGAGAACAGTTGATGAGTAAGAAGAAATAGCTGATTTTACTATGGTTGTATCTCCTTTGATGCATTAACAGTTCTGATTTTTTAAAAATTATTGTTCTCTTTTTAGATATCTTTGCATGTGCAAGTACTTTTAGGCTTTTGCTTTTGTTTTCTTAAACTGTCTTTTGTAGGGCATATTTCTAATTTTGATAAAGTGTAATTTATTTATTTATTTTATTATTATTTTTTTTTTTACGGACCCTTCTTTGCAGTGGTAGGGCTTTGCACATTCTAGACCAAACTGTCTATGCATCCCCCCACCCCACCCATCTCACTAAGTTGCCTGCTTAGGCTAGCCTTGATATTTTGGTTCTCTTGCCTCAGCCTGGACTCCACTTCTGATTTTAATATAAAAATTCACTGTGAAAGCTTGGTGGTACATGCCTGCAGTCCCAGCACTCTGGTATGAGACCGGAGGATTGCAAGTTAGGCCTGGCCAGGACAATTTACTGACTTCACTAGATCCTGTCTCTATTAATAAAAGCAGGACTAGGGGATACAGTAGCTCAGTATGAAGACCCTGAGTTAAATCCTGAGTATTGCCAAAACAAAACAAATCATGTAGAACACAGGGTCACCTAGCTTTTCTTCTATAAGTTTTGTATATTTTGCCTTTACTTATTGGTGTGTGATTCATTCAGTTAATTTTATATTAAGGTATTAGATGCGGAGGTTTGTTTATTTGTATTGCAGACATCTAATGATCTGTTGAAGGGATAGAGAGCTAAGTTCTTTTTAAAGAATTTTGTTACCTGATTCAGTGTTCTCAGCAAGTCTGTGTGGTGACTCCTGGCTATGTTACCCTTTTGTGTGGGAATGGAGCAGAAATGACTCACATTACTTGCTGTTACTTGCCCAGAGTTCCAGAGCTACCAGGTGCCAGAGGTGTGATGTGATCCCAGTTTTGTCTCTGTCAGCCAGAGTTATGATGTTGAGCTTTATGTTTAGAAAATAGTTAAAATACAGTAGTCACGTAATCAGTACAGTTTAGAAAGATGACTAATTTTAGATATTAGATTGTGGGGTGGGAGGATGGAAAGAGGATTGTAGTGTTTTAGGCAAAAGGTGAAGGTAGTCTCAACAACTAGGCAGATGGAAAATGTATAAAGTGATAGAATATTTATTGACTTAGAACTTGAAAGTGATTAGATATTGGGTATAAGAAAGGAAAGACTGGGCTGGGGATTTAGCTCGGTGGTTCTACATTTGTCTCGTACACATACCACTCAGGCCTGTAAGCCCAGCAATCAAAACAGCACACCACAATGCCGGGCATGGTGGCTCACGCCTGTTATCCCAGCACTCCTGAGGCAGAGGCAGAGGCAGGAGGATTGCTGTGAGTTGCAGCCTTGCCTGGACTACATAGTGAGCTCAGGGCCAGCCTGAAATACAAAGCGAGACCCTGTCTCAAAAAAAAAAAGACTTAAAGGTAGGAAAGAAAGAAAAGTTGAAATTTTCTCTTGTCTGACCAAGGAATGGAGAAAGAGGAAGATAATCAGAAATTTTGAAGAGGGTTGGAAATGGGAGGAGGAGGAGCATACAGCTGCTACCTTCCAAAGTATTTAGAGGAGAGGTGATTGATCAGGCAAAGTTAAAGAGAATACATTAGACAGAGTACTAAGAACACTAATACTTTTGGCTGAGGAGATATATAGGAATCTGAAGAAGCCTGAGAGAAAGCGGTTAGAGATCCAGGAAAGTAAAAGGAATAATTGCCACAAAAGGCAAAGTAGCATCAGAACACTGTAGGAAGGGAGAAGTACTTTCACATGTCAAATATTAAGGAGTTTTTAGAAGGAAGTAACTGGGTAGGGAAGATAATAGGATTTTCTCAGTTCAGTTTGAAAGCTATAAATTTGTAGTAGCATTCATCTTGAATATTTCTCCCTCCCCTCACATTCTTAAATTGGAGAAGTCAAAGGGCCCCTGGGTTTGTTTACTTGTTGCCACATAAGAGATAAAAAAGGAGTTAAAAGAGAGATAAAAAGCTCTTAGGAATGGGAAGACAAGTATCTTTTAGTTTTAGTGTGAAAAGAAGGAAAGAGTCTGGAGGAGCCCTCACTCTGAATACTGTAGTTGTTTGTATGTTGCTGTTTGGTAGAACTTGGTCACCATTTTACTCAGTATTCATTGTTTTTTGTTTTGTTTTGATGATAGTGGGGGTTGAGCCCCGGGACATTCTACCATTGTGCTATATATAAAACCTCACCATTTTTTATTTTTTATTGTCAGAGTCTGGCCAAGGTTCCCAGGCTATACTTAAACTTGGCAGTCCTGTCTCAGCCTCCCATGTAGCTGACCTTATAGGTCTATGAACTGTGAGATTTATCATTGGTATAAAGCCTACAAATAATGAAGAGAAATTTGGAAGAATCTTAACCAAAGGAACAAAGTAAAGATAATACAATAGGAGACAACATAAAATATTTTAGTACTTAAGTTTATCTTTTATTTCCATCTTGTCTTTTGCTTAAGAACTTAAAAGTTTTCTGTTGGCACAGAAAATAATTCAGAAACTGTTTACCAGATTTTTTTTACAAATTTTAATGTGCACTGATGGAAAATGCACATTATTGAGAAAACCTGTCTATATAGAGAAATCTGTTCTTGCCCATCAGGTATTAGTAATATATCTGAAGTAGAAATAGTCTAATTTTTGTTTTTATTCAACAGGTTTGATCTGTGGATGAAATGAATCATGATTTTCAAGCTCTTGCATTAGAATCTCGGGGAATGGGAGAGGTAAATATTCACCACTACTAAGAACTTATACCTCGCTTTACTTGACCCTTTGAGACTTAGTTTTTTAACCATAAATCTTGGAAACAGTGGTTATATCCTCCAAATTATGTTTTTTCAACATTAGATTATAAATTGTATAGTTATGATTTTCACCTGCTTTTTAAAGCCTGTATTAATAAGCAATTTTTCATGTGATTATTGTGTTTATGTAATGATTGAGTTCATTAGATAATTTTTGTATTTTGGTAATGGGCCTGACATAGTTTTGCTTAAAAGGAAACAGTTTTATCTTTGTTCTGTCATTTTGTGTATGTTTGCTTTGTTTGCTTTAGCTACACACAATTTTTCACTATTATTTCTCCTCCAAATTCTCTTATTCATCCAAAGCTGTTTGCTTAATAAACTTCTAATCCCCTATGAGACTTTACTGAAGAGATGCTGTCTGCACTAGAGTAAATTACTTCCTCTTCTGATTTCTCCTAGTTCTTTAAACATACTTTTATAATCTTACTGGTTACAGTTTGATTTATATTTATCTCTCCTTTAAATTGCTAGCTATGAATGCCTAAGATAGTAGTTACTCCGTATTTTTAAATGAATTTTATTGTTCCTGTTAACCTGTTGTTTTCTTTGGGGCACCAGTTTAACCTCGTCATTATATATTTTAAGGCATCTAAAATACTTTTCATATGCATAGTGAATTTTTAGAAAAGTTTGATTATGAAATCTCTCATGATCATATATTTTGTCATGCTCTGTACTACTAACATAGTGTGGACTTGGATAATAGTAAACAGACTTAAGATATGTAATTATTTGCCTGCTCCTGGAGATTATTTTACTTTGGTAGATTAGAGACTGTCTTGAGACTCACTCCATCCAATGCTGTGCTCTTCAGATGCAGAGAGTCCAGTCACTCCTTTGGGCCACAAGAGGGCACCCTGCAGCTAGCTAACCCTCCCCTTCTTCAGAACAGCGTTTTCCAAAGAGTTTGTCATTTTCAGAGGACTGATTTAAGGGTGAGTTAAGGTGCTTAAGCTTAAGTATTGCCAAAATAAACTTGTTAGTCCGGTACATAAAATGAAGTTCCGGGCCCTAAGAAGAAGTTGAGAGAAGAAATACCTTAAAAAAGAAAAAAAAACTATAGTTTTACTGCAGTGCAGTGACTGCTTAGGCATTAGTTAACACTGAGGGACTAAAAAGGGGGAATTTGAAAGGGCTTTTGTTCTCTCACAGTCAAACTAGTTTTCTTGTCTGTTTAGAAAGCCGCATAATATTACCTTAAAAGCAGACTTGAACTGTATTTTAGCCTTCTGGTCTGACAGACTTGAATGTCGTTCTTTTTAACAGCAAGTACAGTTCACACACCCCTACATTAATCCTAGACTCCCTGCACTGACAAGATGTATATTGTGTATCTATTTATAAAATAGATTTTCTTTCCCCCCTCTTTCTAAATAATATTTGATTGATCTAAAGATATCTTTGCAGTTCTAAAAAATGTCACAGTTGGAAACAGCTGAAAGAGTTATTTGGGGAGAGAAGAAAAAAGTGTGTTGAATAAGCTTAAATTCAGGCTTTCTGAAGGGATATGTCAGACATGGAAAGCAAAGATGTCTGGGACTTAGATTGCCTGTTACCTAGTAAATAACAGGTCAGTGTGTCTGTGACCTTCATCCAGTACAAATGTATTTCTGAATAATTTTACTAAGTAAGTTTTTTAATATACCAGCCTATAATATTGTTAACTCTAAAGATAGCTCAGCAAACTACGCAGATTTCTACTTCTGGGTTCTCTCCCACAAGCCTTTCCGTCTCTCCTCATCTCACAGGCAGCAGGGAACCTTCTGGGATTTCCTTCTTTGCCTGTGTCTCTCACCAGTCTTCTCCTTTCCTTACAGGTGAGATTTTTTGTTTTGTTTTGTTTTATCCCAGAATTCATTCATTGAAATAATTAGAAACAGCCTTTAATATCTGGCTCTTGAATTTTCTCAGTTTACTTGAGTTTTTAATTTTTTTTTCCTTTTGTAATGTAAATTCTTTTTTCAGTAGACTGCCCTGTTCTTGACTTTTTCTTTTAGGATAAAGTTTTGTTTATTGTGTTTTAAGTGTTATAAACCTATAATGTGCATAAATTACATTTACATGTAGGAATCATCTCAAAAGTACTATTTCTTTTTTTGTAGGTCAAGATGGCTTTACAGAGCCATTATTAGAAGAATAGTCTATTTGTTGTTTACCCAGAAACAGAAACATTTATATTCATCTGTTAATAAACTCATCTTTACTATTTTTTACCTAATAGCCTGTTTTTGTTAAAAGACATAGCTGGGCGTGGTGGCTCACGCCTGTCATCCCAGCACTTGGGAGGCAGAGGCAGGAGGATGGCTGAGTTCAAGGCTTGCCTGGGTCTCATAGGGAGCTCAGGGCCAGCCTGAACTACAAAGCGAGACCCTGTCTCAAAAAAAAAAAAAAAAAGACATAGTGACTTGGATTATGTTGGTTAGCTTAAAAAGAGCAAGGTGAAGCCAAGAGGATCACTGTGAGTTTGAGGCCAGCTTGGGCTGCATAGCGAGTTCCAGGACAGCCTGAGCTATGTAGCAAGACCTTGTGTCAGAAAACCAAAAGGAAAAAAAAAAAAGGGAAATGAAACCATGGGAGATTTTAATCCATTTCTGCGCATTATTATAATATATATAGCTGGGTTCTTGTTTATTTTCTAAGTAATAGGAAAAAGGACCCTGCCTGAAATTCGTTAGGGAACCCAGAATTTTTCTTTAAATCAGTGAATTAATGTGATTTATGTTGAGGCTGTTTTCATAGCTTAGTATGATAAATAATGCTGTCTCTTTTCTGAGATGATAGTGTTTAAAGAAAACATTTTAAAAGTTTGTGTACCAAAATCCAAGGTGAGGTGGAAAACAGTACTAGGTCTGGGAGTGAGGAGACTTTTTTCCTGTTTCCCACTAGTGGTGTTGCGTTGAGTAAGACTGACTTCTTTGAAAACAAGAGTAACCTGTTATGTGAGTTTTACATATCTCCCAAGTGCTCAGACTTTGATCTGAGCTGTTCGGGATAGATAGCTCAATGGAAACCAGTAGTAATTCCTGTCTCAGCAATTCTGTCATCTTGAAGTTTATCTGTTGTTGTCGGGAGGACTCTTATAGTATCTTAAAACTTTTCATTTTGCCTAGTGGTGTTCTAATACTGAAGATTTTTAGAAACTTTGGTTAGCTGGACAATATTTGAAAAGAACTGTCTTCTGTTGTAAAAAGTGAATAGATAATAGGGCCATATCCCATTGCTGCCATTGTTGGCTGTATGGCTTTTTATTTCCTTATGTATATAGTAACTACCCTAGGCAACCATCCTTCATAAGTAACAGAGTTTCATTTTCTGCAAAGATGCTTAAACTTGACTCAAGAAAAATGAAGGTAGACAGCTGTAGGCATGTAATGAATGATAATATATTTTTTTCAAATAATCACTGCAGACCAGTGTGTTAATTCATGTTTTATAATATAGGATTTATACTTTTTGATAGAAAGGCTCCTCATATCACAGGCTTGGTGATGTGCTAAGAAATTTATTTTTGTTATTCTAGACTTATATTGCATGATGAGCATTTTTTTTTTTTTTTGAGACAGGGTCTCACTTTGTAGTTCAGGCTGGCCCTGAGCTCACTATGTAGCCCAGGCAAGCTTTGAACTCAGCAATCCTCCTGTCTCTGCCTCCCGTGTGCTGGGATGACAGGCATGAGCCACCACGCCTGGCACTGTGGTATGTGGTATTGATGGCTGGTAGGTGTGAGTCACCACACTCCACATTGTATGTGGTTTCCAGGGATGGAACTCAGGACCTTGTGCTTGCGAGGCAGGTGCTGGAACCACTGAGCTAAATCTCTGGCCCGTGATGAGCTTTTTGTTTTAACTTTACATTTGAGGAAACTGACTCAGAAAGATTAATTTACTGGTCCAAAGCCACATAATAATAATTGCCAATTTCACATCTTAATTATCATATTAGTTTACACTGGGAACAACTACATTTAATTTTGCTAGTTATTAAGGGATATTAGAAGTGGAGAAAATGTGGAGAAGTGGTATGAGCTGGAAAATTTATAAGTATTAATATCTCTTATTCAAAGAAATGATTAAAATCTAGAAAAGCATCATTTTTAGGTTTTAGGGAATTAACCTTGTGTTTTGTTCTCTGTTAAACTTAATTTTTACCATCTTTTTTTTGTCTTTTATGAATTTGTATTAATAAGTAGGGTGCTCTTTCATCCTGCTCTCTAAAGTCCAGGTACGTGTTTGTGTGTGTTGTAATGGTGCACAGTAATCATTAGTAGCATCCGTTTTCTTGAAAGTGCCCCAGATTGGATTGAGGTGTTACATAAACTTCTAGATTTAAAACATCATAAGGTGAACATCTGGCTTTTAAATCTTTTTTTTTTTTTTTTTTGAGACAGGGTCTCGCTTTGTAGTTCAGGCTAGTCCTGAGCTCACTGTGTAGCCCAGGCAAGCCTCAAACTCAGCAATCCTCCTGTCTCTGCCTCCCAAGTGCTGGGATGACAGGTATGAGCCATCATGCCCGGTTGGTTTTTAAATCTTTTAATAATGTTAATTTGGTAGATTTGGAGTTTCACATTATAATTTATATTTTAATTATGTTTATACCCTATAAGTGGTAGATAGGAAATTGATTTGTTAATTTTTTGAGGCAGTATGCTAAGGTACTGATTTCCTTAGAAATGGAGAAGGCAAACCAAAAATCCTTCTAAAAAAATTATGTATCTCAGCCATATCTGAGTTAGTGGGATGGAAGGGCATGTTGACAAGAATTACTGCATGTCCTGACCTTGTTCTAGAACTTTCGTGAGGTAGGCAACTAATATGAAGTGATATTGACTTGATACATTTTATAGCTATTTAAGGTTTCTTAGCCTTGTTTTCTGTAATGTGCATGTTTATTTCTACCACAGTAAAAGAATCTCCAGAGGCAAATCGGTTTGTTTCATTGAAAGAAATTCCATCATTAAACCTTTCAAGAAGTCTTTTTAGGGGCCAGGGATTTAGCTCAGTGGTTCTGGCATCTGCCTCGCAAGCACAAGGTCCTGAGTTGGATGCCCAGTACCACGTACCACAATGTGGGGCATAGTGGCCTACATCTATGATCCCAGCAGTTGGTACCACACACCACAATGCCAGGCATGCTGGTTTACGCCTGAAATCCCAGCACGTGGGAGACAGAGGCAGGGGATTGTTGTGAGTTCCAGGCTTGCCTGGGCTACACAGTGAGCATAGGACCAGCCTGAACTACAAAGCAAAACCCTGTCTCAAAACAAAAAACAAAATCTAAAAAGTCTTTGTAACTGTCCTATTTCCTGACTTGTTACCTTCTCTTGTGTTTAGTCCATTATAACTTACTCTTGGTTATGAGATGGTAGTTTTCTCTAACTGTTCGTGCATTGTTACCTTAATTGCCACAGAAAGCAGTTTTAGAATGCTGGCTGAGGCCTTTGGTAGAACTGTTAATTTTAACTACTAAGTTGGTAGAACTGTTAATTTTAACTACTAAGTTGCGTTCTACTGTATAGTAACTTAACAACATGTGCGGAGTGATGAGACGCTGCTAGGGTGTGCTTGGTGAGTGACCCAGGAGACTGACCAGCACCCTGTCTGGTTTGCATTTTATAGCAGTGGGCCAAGTCACTCACAAAACAGTCTGAGAAGATGGCGAAGTAGTCTCTGCATGGGGATTCTGTTATTTCTGCCCCTTAGAAGAGAAAGTGTGTCAGCCACTTCTTTCTTTGTGATTCATGTTTCTCTTGTAATAACTTTATTTTAGGTTATTTGTTTTGTTTTCTTATTTTGATTCTGACATACTGTTTAAAATCAACTATGGTACAAAACTTTTTTGGTTTTGTTTTGTTTTTGCAGCACCAGGGATTGAACTCAGGACCTTGTGGTTGTGAGGGAGGTGTGGTGCCACTGAGCTAAATCCCTAGTACAAAACATTTATTTTTGGCTTGATTTAAATGTACCTAAAATGGCTAGTTTGAACAATATTTTAAGAGCTATAATCTCTGCACTTGGGAAGTTGAAGCAGGAGAATTACCTTGAGTTTGAAGCTAGCCTGGGCTACATAGGTCAATTCAGGGCCAGCCTAACTGCAAAGTGTCTCAAAAGAAAAAAAAAGCAAAACAAAGCAAAAACCAAACTAAAAACAAATATTTTTGAGGGATTAACTTGGGTTTATATGAATAAATGCTCAATTATTTATATCAAATATAGTATCAGTTTTATACTTTGAGTACTTACATGAATCTTTTTATTGTGAATTCTTTAAAAGTTTTTTTTAAATTGTATTGAAAACTGCAGTTTACTCAATTAGAACATATTGTTGTCTTTTTTTCCTAGTGCTTTGTATCTGTCCCTTTCAGTTTCTTTCTGTCCTGTCTTGATTGTTACAGTTTTCCTAAAAATGGTCTTATTGGAATTGTTCTTCTACTACTATTCTTATAACTTGAATTACTTCTAAAACATAATGTCACTCTGTGACCTTGTCCTGATCTCCTGTTGCTTCAGTGTAATATCTGATTTTCTGAGCTTGTGTTGTAAAGGGCCTTATAATGACCTGTTAGCTTTACCAGCATTAAATTTGGGCTTTTCTGTATCTGTTCCTCTGTCTTAACACTGTTTTGTTTGTCATGTGTTTTTTCAAGCTAAGCTTCCATTCATGCTTTATTTATTATTTTGTTGAGGCTTTCCTTACATCTTCCTTAACCTTTCAACCTCTAATAACCCCCGAACCCTTACCTCCAAGCGTGTATACCAGAGTCCCTCCTGTCCCAATTCAGATGCTACTGATTTACATTTTATTGCAGTCTGTGTGTTTATGAGCTCTTTGATGAGGTTATCATGGACTGAAAGAGGCAAATGCAGCTAATTTAGTGTGGTAAGCATAGTTGTAGAAGTATGTATGGGTTTGATTATGAAGACTGAATGACCAAGCACCTGATGATGGACAGAGAATGATGAATGTTTTATGAATTATATATTTAAAAATTCCAAAGTGTATTTCAGAACTATTGTTTTCAGGCAAACATGCCAAGTCAACCTCTTCAGAGTGTCAGAGAGAGACCTGGGTATTTATTAAGGAATGTTTAGGAATTGCCCAAACGTGAATTTTTAGTAATTAGTGGATGGTTTTATCAGTGTAGATTTTACATGTGTTTATGTCACCATATAGGATAGTGTCCGTGGACTTGAGGTTGCTGCTAAAAGTATTTATAGGTTTTTTGTGTGTTTTCCATCATCTATCCATAGTTTTTTGATTTGGGGTTGACAGATTGATGTGTCCAAGAACTGATAAGAGTTGTGAAGTTCATTTCCACTGAATGAAGTAAGAGAGAAAAAAATACTTTCTATCTTGAAAGCTGTAAGATGAAAGGTCAGAAGGTACTTCTTGGAAGTGAAAAGAAACACATCAATTATTCCTGTGGAGATTTTGATTATTTCTTCTTGAGTAACAACTTTAAAGAGTTAGGCATGGTGGTGTGTGCTTAAAAGCCCAGCAACTCAAGAGTGAGGAGCAATATCTTGACTTTGAGGTCAGCCCAGATGACATAACCTTTTATCAAACAGAACATTTAAAATGTTTTCATAAATTGTTTTAAATTAAGCCTTTTGATGAAATTTATATATAAAGAAAATTAAATTATAACAGAAATTTTGAGAAAGATAAACTCAGGTGGACTTTGAGTAATGTTTAGGTTCAGAATTATTAGAGCTAGTCAGTGCATGAACATAGGTGAGGAGTTATTTTACAGTTAATGAGACAACTTGGGAAATATCAGTTTGAATTTTACTAACATCAAAAATTAATGTATACGTATCAGTGGTTTTACTTACTGGTCTCCATTTTTTTTTGTTGTTATTAGAATAAAATTTAAATGTAAATTTTTTTTCTCCCAAATAGCTTTTGCCTACAAAAAAATTTTGGGAACCTGATGATTCAACAAAAGATGGACAAAAAGGCATATTTCTTGGGGATGATGAATGGAGAGAGACTGCATGGGGAACTTCTCGTAAGTTACTACA
>PVIC010042077.1:0-15957 GCA_004025085.1 Thryonomys swinderianus | reverse complement strand
CAATCATCTCACTGATCTCTTCTTTAATGAAGTCTTTCACTGAGGACAGTATCTCTGTTTTGATCTCAGAGATGAGTTCTGCTTTCCATTTTACTAGATCTGCTTTAGTTACCATCTCCAAGAGTCCTGGTGTTTGAGTTTCAGTTTGCCCTATTTCCCTTTTCTCTGAATTTCCCTGCGGTGGTGATCTTTGTGTCTGGTTTTTTGTGTATTTTCCCATTTCTACTCTTTCTTTGCTTTTAATGTTCTTCTTTGACTGATGACAGGACAATGTTTGTTGCAGATCTCTTTCTATTATCTGGGGCCCTTTGGAAGCAGCACTTTCCTGGGGGGGTCCTCCTTGAATCTGTAATAACCCTTGAGATTTCTCACTCCTGACACATCATGGTAGGTATTTGAGCAGAACAATCACATCATGTTTGTTACCATAATACAATAAATGCCAATATCGGTATTAAACACAGTAAATAAGATAAAAAGGTTTGTTAGATTCTATACTGGATACTTTGAGCTTATGAGTTACCTCTATGTCTGACTCCTCACTGCACAGCTCTGGGATACGGTGGGCTGGTGGGCGGCCTTCAGTCCACTGGAAATGGACTGCACCCTGCAGCAGGGTCCGCGTGCTGCTCCCTCAGTCCACTGGAAGCACGGCACGGTGGGGCCGCATCCGCTGGGTCCGGTCCACCCGAGGCTGGTTCCCCAGTCCGCCGGAAGCATGGCACCGCGGGCCCGGAGCTGCTGGGTCCGGTCCGCCCGCTGCTCGTTCCCCAGTCTGCTGGAAGCACAGCATGGCGGGCCCGGAGCTGCTGGGTCCGGTCCACCCGAGGCTGGTTCCCCAGTCCGCTGGAAGCACGGCACAGCGGGCCCGGAGCTGCTGGGTCCAGTCCGCCCCTGCTCATTCCTCAGTCCGCCAGAAGCATGGCACGGTGGGCCCGGAGCTGCTGGGTCCGGTCCGCCCGCTGCTCGTTCCTCAGTCCGCCGGAAGCACGGCACAGCGGGCCCGGAGCTGCTGGGTCCGGTCCGCCCCCGCTCATAATCGACAGTAGATTTTATATCTCTACAAAACTGTCATGTGTTATGTTCATCAGGGACAGTATTCTGTGCCTAAGATCTGAGGAATAGGACTATGCTTTGGATTTTAAACGTCCTCCTAAAGATCATGGGGGAAGGCATGGTCCCCAGCCTGTGGCAAGGTAGCAAAAACTCAGAGGTGGGGCTGGTAGGAGGAAGCCAGGTCACTGGGGGAGGCTGTGAAGGAGAAGTGTCTCTGGGCCCTTTCTCTCTTTCTGCTTTATCACTTCCCTGAGATGAGGGGCTTTTTCCACCACACTCACTCAACCAACTAATATGTTCTCCCTTGTCACAGGCCCCAAATCAATGAAGACAATCAACTGTTGACTAAAATCTCTGAAACTGTGAGTTAAAATAATTCGGTTTCCCCCTTTTAAAGCTTTTTCTTTTTAAAAAAAGCTCAGGTATTTTGCCACAGCAGTGAAAAACTGACACACACAGGATAAAATGAGATAATATTTAGGACAATGCACAGATGCCACAAAGTAGATGCTTGAATAATATAGGATGTTCACTCTTTTATACAGCTAAGGAAATCTGTTCACAGTACAGAGCTGGTTAGTAACAGATCCTCAAATCCAATGTGTTTTCCTGTCCCAAGCCTGGTGCACTTTTACTACATGACTCAGGGCTTTCTAGCTTCATTTGTGAATGATGCTGCCCCATACAAGTGATGGCTGACATTGAAAAGTAGGATGAAATAGACCGTTCACCTCTGACCAGCTTCTATGAATTGGTGGTAAAATATTAGGCTAGAAGAAAACACAAATTTTAAGGGAATAGAAAGAGAGATGGTATGTGTGAGTGTGATCTCAGCTTCCTAAACAAAAGGGAATGTCCCTGTGGATAGTTCCCCTGCAGCTGGCCCATCCCAACTGCACACAGACAGGAAGTATAATCTGGGCTCTGCTGGAGCCTGAACCTGTGAGGCTTCTGCCTTCCTAGTTTAACACAACTGAACAGTCTAGCCAGAGACCCAAAGTAATGATAAAATATCATGGACTGTCTGGGAAAGCCTGCTGAAATAACCTCAGTAGAGAAGAAATCAATCTAAACATCAAGCTCATAGTCCTTTTCCATTTGCCTGCATTCCCAAATGCCTTTTTAATGTGGATGGCTCTAATTGTATTTTTAATAACGAAGACTTCCAAATGCTAGAGAGGTCACTATTCTGCCTCTGATGTGGAAGCTTTGCTTTCTCTCTGCCACTCCTGTGTGGAAGAGAGGAGAACCAGCAGTCCAATAGTAGAGGAGAAGTCACCACATGACATTCCTGCTCTTGCTGCCTGGCTCTGACCAGGTCTCTGTAGTGCTAGCTAATGTAGGTTTGTGGCATTTGCAAAGAGGTTTGTTCTAAAGAAAATCGATGGCAGACTCCCTGACACCAGGTATCAGACAATCAAGAGACATTGGCTTCCCCAACTGGCCCTGGGAGTTCTTGAGCATGTTCAGAAAGGAAGTGCATTCGCTCAGCCTCTGCCCCACAGGTTTTGTAAATAATTCAGGAAGACAAGGATGAGCTATCTTAAGAACAGGCTTCAGGGGCTGCCTTGCTCCAGGATTCCAAGACCTCACCAAGTGTCCCCTATGTTCATTTTCTGCTGTTATTTTTTAAAGCCAGAGCATGAACTTTATATTCAGAGAAGTATATTTTGGTATCAGAGAATTAAGCTAGTTATGTGGTTCTGGTGGGGGCATTAATACAAACTCCCAGTGCAGCTGAGTCTTAGAGGAGCCCTGGGAGTGGAATCAGCAGGGTCATGAGGAGGATGGGTTGGGTTTTCTCCGTAAACACAAACAGCAAGAGATTCTCACCCCATCAGTAGACATCATAAGACACTGCCTTCTTTTTATCAGATATGTATCTTTGGAACTTGTGCCATTTTTAAAAACTTATAATTTCCTTCCATGAGTAGTTTGTCTCTCTGGTCATCTTCCTTCTTCCTCTTGAATTTTAAAAACTATTTGGAACACACTACAGGAAATATATTTTCTCCCTGACACCTCTCCAAGAAGAAAGTCTAATAGCTGTCATACACTAGCCCAGCCAGGATTCATGTGTCAAGGAAGTGGGAAAACCCACCAAACAGTCGATCAACATGGTATGTGTGGGCGGTGGGGGTTCAAACACATTAATATCCAGAGAAAAGCACCTTAAAACAATGACATTGCAACAGAATTATAACAGTCAAGTGTTGATGAGAAGTGGATGGAGTAAAGAAACAAGCTGGATAACACCGCAGTGAGCACAGGACACCTATGCCAGGGGAAAAGTGAGAGCAGGCATCAAAAATCATGGGCTGTTTGCATATCAGCAACCACCAGAACCAGAAGGAAATAATCACAGCTGTGAATGAAGACATCACAGTTCATCTGAATGGTATTTGCAAGGAAAATCCCACTTCCCCAGCCACTAAATATGACTTAAATAAGTGATGGTCCATCTGTAAAACAGTGTTTTGTAGTAGTGAAATATCATTCATGAAATAATAACTTGAAAGGATGTTGTTATATATGTGTAAGTCATAAGCAAGTAACAAATGATGGTATAACAACTTCATTTTTTACAACTAAAAATATCAAGTATACAGTTGTGTAAGATAGAAACTGATGAACTACATTGAATTATGAGTGATAAATTACAGATGTTGGTTTGGTACAGAGAATTGAACTCAGGACCTTATGGTTGCCAGGCAAGTGGGGCACCACCAAGCTATATCCCCAGTCCCCAGATGGTTTTAATTGGTATTTCATTTGGGGCTTATTGTGGCTTCCTAAATATGTTTCATAACAAACATATAATGTGTGAATTAGGAAAATGATGTCTTTAGAAGCTGACTGAGCACATACCTGTGCCAGCTATCAGCAAAATCAAACACACAGCAAACACACAGCATCCTGGAAGGATCTCCATAATGTTCACCGACCTAACACGGACTCGATAGCCAGAACATCTTTTCAGAGAGCCAGAGCTTCTGAACGTGCCCAGGTGAAGTTTGGCGGAAGCCTTGGTGCTGGGATCTGGGGAGGCTGAGCCACAGCACAGACCTAGCTACCTCAAAGGCCTGACTTAGACCAGTGGGCTGGTCCCACCTGGTCCCAATCCTGCAGGTCCACCTGCCCTGCCTGGTCCCATGAGTGAAGCTGCTTGTTATTTTCAGTATCTCTGATTAATTCTCGCAGCCTGTGAACTCCTATTCTAGGAGGTCATAGATATAAGGAGGCAGCTTACAGTGTGACTATTAGAGGTGAATGAGTCCTACCTAGCACTACAACCCTGTTGGCATCCAGATCTGGGAAAAAGTGCTTGAAGGTGGGACTTCATCTTTTCGTTTTGACTTGTTTAACTGCAAGCCATTAAATACAGAAAAAAGATTCATCTCATCTACTCTGTGTGTGGAGAACATGGCTGGCTCAGGCAGAACTCAAGGGCTGGCTTCTATGACGCTTTAGACTCACTTTCCATGTTGACCGTTTCTTTATGGCACAATGTTTATTTCTCTCCTCCTTTGTGTTAGCTTTGATCTCCTTATCTTTTCTTCTTTGTGTTTTAAACTTCTAAACATTTCCTTTTTCTCTTCATTCATCTTCATTAGAAAGAGAAGGGGGGGGGGCGGAGGGTTAGCTCAGTGGTTCCGGCGCCTGCCTCGCAAGCGCAAGGTCCTGAGTTCGATCCCCGAAAACCACATACAATGCTGGGCGTGGAGACTCACGCCCACCAGCAATCAACACCGCATACCACAATGCCGGACGTGGTGGCTCATACCTGTGATCCCAGCACTTGGGAGGCAGAGACAGGAGGATTGCTGAGTTCGCGGTGGCTTGCCTGGGCACCATAGTGAGCTCAGGGCCAGCCTGAACTACAATGCGAGACCCTGTCTCAAAAAGCAAAAAAAAAAAAAAAGAAAGAGAAGGGGGCCATGTAGATATTTTGTTTTGTGTGGGAAAAACCTCAATCAAAATAATATTGTAATACCAAAGAAAACCAACCAAGTAAAATCAGCAATTTAACAAAATGATATTCCTAGGAGAAGTTCCCTCCTTCAGATTAGGTGGTATGAATTGTCTATTTCCCTAAAGACTTTTTACTGTTTTATTTTACTTGGTTACCTTTAGATAAATGTAGTGGTCTGTGTAGAACTGTGCTCAACATGTCTCTATAAACGCTAATAGATAATATTCACACATACACACACACAAACACACACAGTCATACAAACTTGACTTCAGCCATTCAAACAGCCTTGGAAGCCACATCCATTATTGTACCCAGGAAGATAGATTTTAGTTTTAGTCCTAAAATATATTGTAAAAAAAATCCTATAAAATTTGAAAAAATATACTATCCCTCTTGGAAAGCTTGACATCTCATGTTCCATGATTGTTGCAATATCAAAAAAATGTTACCACGACAACAGACCATGTGGTCTCTTCCCGATGCCTCACTTCTCTGTCCTGTGTTCTTCCTTGCTAGCAGCAGAAATAACATGGACTTGGTATCGTCTATCTAGGTACCAAGATGAATGACTATTCACTGATCTTTCCAAATTCACAATACCAGCTGCAAACACAGTTGATACATACATGCCCAGGTAGGAACCTTCAATGAACATTATCAAAATAACAACAGGGGAGTAACTGTAAGTTGCCTTTCTGTCTTCTCTCTGGAAGATCAAGATCTAATGTGGTGTGTTGTATATAGAAGAATAGAGGCAAAGCACCTATCACTCTCAGAGCTATTGCAAATCAAGAATCATTTTTGTTTATTGATAAAGTCTCACTAAGGAGCCTCCATTTCCCATCAGCTCTGGCAGACATCTCTGCTCTGTGTCTATGTCTTTGCTTGTGTTTAAAAGACCTCTTACTCACTGGGCCAGGGTAATAGGGTGGAGAGGGAGCATCTGCTTCAGGAAGCCTGTCAAGTGAAAGGCAGTAACACTGTCTCCAAACCAGCTTTTCATAGGCTCTTACTTATTATTTAATTTGGCTGCAGTGTATGGAATTAGGCTAATGGCTGTTAAGTGGCTAAGGCACAAACATGGTCCATCTGCTGAGAAGGCTCCAGGCCACTGTCTATTTCAAAGGCTAAGGAAAAAAACGATGAGGGAGACATACTGTTACACTAAGAGCCTCATCAAATGCCTTTTTTATTTTCCCTCTGTTCTTATTCCTTCTAATGCTAGTGATTTTCATGGACCCATATGAGAAGCTCAAAATAAAAATCTAGCTGCTGCACCCATACCAAAGTGAAAATGGCCTACCTTTGCCTAAGCTATAAGCTATTATACAAGAAAGTAGCCCAGACAGAAAAAAAAATAATTTAGTCCATTTCCAAAAAGGACTGTGCAGCCACAATAATGTTCAGGATACTATGGGGAATACAGTGAAGGATTTCCTGTTTTCAAGAGAAGGGGAGAAATATATGGACATGAAGAACCATAATACATGGCCAATACTGTTACAAGTTCCAAGAACCATAAGGAGGAAGAGAGACAAGGCTGGGGAGATAGGAGGAGGGTTTGTGAAAGAGAAATCCATAGATACAACCAGAATGGAGCTCTACTCCATGCCAAATACTCTATACACAACCTCTAGTTAAATTCTCCAAATATCCTCGTAAGGTGGTGCCACATTTTTTCCTTGACATATTAACAGACAGATTTGAAAAAGTATTATCCACTGGACAAGCAGATTCAGGATCTAGTGAGATTTTATTCTCTTCATGTTTAAGAACCTTAACACGCAAAAAGCAGAGAGTGGAAGGAGAGAGCAGGCTTTTGAGACCTAGGGTAGTCCATTAACAAAGGACATGAGAGGAAATGGAAGATAGATATAGTGAAGGTGAGAAATCTGGTTTGGCTTAAGCAAGACACCAGGGCAGTGATGCCAGGACAGAAAGGGAAGTCAGAGCCAGGAAATTTGAGTACTATTTGGCAGGTAATGATTTGCATGCAGGGGGAAAAGGACAGAGGTGATCCCTGTGACACTTCAGAAGCCTCTTTCTGGGTTCACTAATATGTTAAAATGCATTACAGAATGGAGAATCTAGATAAAAAAATGATCAAGAGAGGAGGCCTCTAGGTCAGCCTAGGCAAGTGGCATGGAAGACATACAAAGGGGCAGCGTTGTGATGCACCACTCAGGGATGCAGTGTGCAGGACCACAGTCATTATGCTAACCAAGATCCATCACTATGCCAAACAGTCAGAAGAGAGCAGTGATCAAACAGACAAGGAAACATCCTCCATTAACTAAGGAAAATGATGATGGAATAATGACAAACAATAAAAATAGCAGAAATGTGAAGTACCAAAAAAGAAAAGTGTGGGATCTAGGAAAGTCTCAGGAGGACAGGAAAGGAGGGATTCTGTACATGAGAAAGACCAGGAAGCATCCTCCAGACCTAAGAACACAGCTCCCTGGCTCTGTCAGCAATTTAGAAGGTGACCATGGCTGGCCATACCAGCCCTGAGTGGTCCTGAGTCTTCAAGGAAATGTATCCTGCTACGGGCTCCAGACTTAGCCCAGCCAGGTTTATGATGGAGACCACAGACTGGGGTCAACATGCTATAAAAAGGCCCAGTGCCAATGCGGGGTACCAGACAAAAGACTTGGAATTCCCCAAGATCCCGAAGCTCATAATGTCTCCAGTCCTGTGGTGCATAGCCTAAGACTCTACTGAGATTGGTTTCTTAGTAGATAAACACACAGAAACAACTGCTGGAATCTGAACTGAGCACAGTACGTTGTCCTTAGGATACAGTTGGGAATAAATAGAGCTTCTACCCCTGCAATTGGGGTTGTGGTAGGAAATAGTCAATAAATTGGTAAGCAATAAAATATACAAAATATAACCTAACATTCACTGCAGCATCATTCAAAGTGGCTAAGATGTGGAAACAAGCTAATGTCCATTAGAGGGTGAATAAAGAAAATGTAGCATGTACTCACATTGCATATTTATTTATTTTTGCTATCAAAAATAATATAATCATAGAACTGGAGAACAGAATGGTTGCTTCCAGGAAACAAAGGGAGAGAGATAGGCAGACTTACCCATCAACTGGCAAAAAGTTTCTATGGAACTTTTATGGAAGACAAGTTCTAAATAGCTGCTATAAACACCTATACTAAACAAGACTGTACTTTAAACAGCATAGTTCTCCGCTGTTAGATATTCTGACCACAATAAAACAAAATTTTAGAAGTAAAATAAAATGTTTGGCTGTGCTGGTGACAGTGTGTGCTAAGCAACTGAAGAGTACAGGCAAGGGGTCAACTTGATACAGGACATCCATGCAGACCTCCTGATAGGTTGCTGTTATGAAAGGAAAAAGGAAGATGCCACTGAGATTGGTCTGGGAAGAACTTCTCCACCAGGGAAGAGCAAGTACTGTACAAAGGTCTTGAGGCTGAAGAGCTGAACAAGAGGCACTCCTTTTAGTTCAACAATCATTTCTTCCTGTGAAGAAAGCAAGTTATCTTTCTGGGTCGCACTTCCTTCGTTGTTGAGAAGGACTCTTACCAGAGGAACAGCACTGCTTTAGTCAATGAAAAGAGCTCAATAATGTGTGCTCCCTTGAGATACAATCTGGATATACTAATTATATGACTTAACATTTATTATGTGTAGCTCATTGTTAGTACTATGGCCATGTGGCAAAAGACATAATTGCACTTATCATGCTACCACCTAATAATAATAATGATGATGTGCAAAACTGATAATAAAATAAAAGAAATATTTACAGAAGCTACTGTTTCTTTTTTGCTTATTTTATAACTGGTTCTGCATTATGTGCTTTCAAGCACCATTCTCATTTAAACCTCACTGCTAATCTAAGTAGGGGAAACTCAGGTTTAAATAAGTAACTTAATCCAAGGATGAAAGGAGTAGAAGATACGAACAAAATCGATATTCAAATGTGACCAACGCCAAAGTCATTCTTGTAAACTCATATGTTAACCTCTCCAATGTTCACTGAGGAAACAAGACACCAGAAGGAGGTGAGAAGTTTGGGGACGTACTCTGCACAAGATTGGCTCTGCTATCTTGGGAGTGGGTTCCTGGTGAGAGCCACCCTTTCCCCGGGATCGCATCAGTAGTCAGCATGAAGGCCCTCACCAGAGGCCTGGAAATGCCTTCAAACTTCCTGGCCTCATCACCCTCAGGGAGTCAGATCAATTTCTATTGTTTACAAATAACCCAGCCTATAGTGCTCTCTCTTATCAGAGTACAAGACTGTAGGCCTAGGGGTGTAGAATCAGGGCAGACCACAGGCCCAGCTTTCAAACCCCAGCTCAAGGAAGGAAGGAGAGAAAAGAAGGAGGTAGGAAAGGTAGGATGAGAGAGAGCTGTGAGGGTCTGTAGGATTCACCCTCCACTGTCCGGGATGGAAGAGGGAGGATGAGTTCCCCTGGAGCTGAAAGGAATGACTGAGTCATCTGGACCACACAGAAGCACTTGCTGGAAAGGGCCTCTGTTTCTTCCTCCTGCCCCATCCAGAATCAAACCATCAGCTCAACTTCATGCATCAAAAAAAAAGCCCTCGACTTAAAATGTATTTCATGTGGATCAATGGCTTAAACACAAAACTTAAATTTTTAAAAACCAAGGGCTGGAGATTTAGCTCAAGTGGTACTGTGCCAACCTTGGATGCACAAGGGCCCAAGTTCAATCCCCGGTACTGTAAAAATAAAGTAAAAAATATATATATATATAAAAACCAATAAAAATTTCTATAGTTCAAAATACAGGTATGAGAACAATCTTTGGAAACAAGAGCACAGACACCACAAAGGCAAAGTAATTTGGCTCCATAAAAATAACACAATATATGTAGAAAAATATACATGGCAACCAAATTAAAATGGCAAAAAGGAGCCTCAAAAATAACTTATAAAATGCATGACAATAATTATATTACTGTTATGCACTCTTGTCAATAAGAGAAAGATAAAGAAAAAAGGCACAGTAAATAACTTATGTAAAGACAATGAAATAAAAGTGCCCAGTAAGGGCCGGAGGGTTAGCTCAGTGGTTCTGGCGCCTGCCTTGCAAGCGCAAGGTCCTGAGTTCAATCCCCGGTAACCACACACAATGCTGGGTGTGGTGACTCACACCCACCAGCAATCAATACCACATACCACAGTGTCAGGCATGGTGGCTCATGCCTATAATCCCAGCACTAGGGAAGCAGAGACAGGAGGATTGCTGAGTTCGAGGCTTGCCTGGGCTACATAGTGAGCTCAGAGCCAGCCTGAACTACAAAGTGAGACCCTGTCTCAAAAAAAAAAAAATGCCCAGTAAATATAAGGAAATATGCTAAACTTCATAGTTAACAATAAATAAACATGTCATAATTACCAATCAGGGAAATGTAAAAAAGGATAGAAATGTCTATTACCAGCTAAATTTTCTAAAAAATTCTATACAAATCCAAGAAAATGCACATTCCAATAACCTTTTGTTAGGCAATTCTATAGTATCTTGCACACCTTAATCTGTATACCATTCATCCTAATAATTCCATAGCCAAGAATTTCCCCTTAGGGATACTTGCATCTATACCAAGATGTTTGTGGCAACCTATTGGCAGCGCTGAAGAAATGAAAATAACTTGCCTGTGGATTTATAAGGGACTGGTGAAGTATGTTCTGGAACCTTAGAAAATGGAATATTATTCATTTAGGTAAAAGAAACAAGTGTAATTTATGCATAATGATGCAAGAGCATATTGCTGATATACTGTTTGTAAATAAAGCACAGATCAATATTTGGAACACATTTCATTTGTGTAAGGTTCATATTGTGCACATTCATACTGCGTGAATGTAAAACTATCTGCCAAACTTGGGATCCTCCAAAGAAGAGAAAAAAAACCTCTCAGAAACTTCATTTTTATTTCTTAAAATACAGGAGTCTAGATTTTAGCAATGAGTGTGCTCCATTTTTTATTTTGTTCTTGTAAAATAGTATTTTTTCCCCTATTCTTTTAAAGAACAACACAGATGAGGAAATTGCCTGCATGACCTTTGTGGCAATTTATTTTACCTCCTTTCTAAAATAAGTGCATTGATAGGATGTTGGACGTTTTCTCAGATGAATGCTTCTAGGGTTTTGAAAGAAGATTCTTGTTTAAAAGCATGTAAGGCTCCCAACCCAAACTTGCAAGGCTGAGAGGCGCTCACGCATTCATCAGAGGTCTATTTTCTCATGCCTACTGGCTCCTGCAAGCCCCCACATCGCCTGCAGTCCCTGGCTCCCCAGGCCTTTTAATAATGTCTACCTCTCTCATTTATCTCCGTTACCCAATTCCCTGATCACTAAATCTAGATTCAGACTTGTGGGTCTTTGTCTTACGTAAGTAGGCCCAATTCATTAGCTGTATACAGAGTAGAGAGGTATTTATTCTATTCAGCCCACACACTGCTGGGACCACGCATGGAATGCAGCATCCCCTGCACTGGGAGGAACTCAATAGGTAGGAATGGCAAAAGAGAGCTGTGAGACACCATCTACTCACTCTAACACGTGGGGCACCTGGAGATTTCAGAACGGATGACTAGTGAGCAATTACACATCCTCCTCCAAGAAGGACTTTGGAAGGATATCATCAAAGGTCCAGGAATGTGAGGGAGAGGTCACTCTACAATTCTGAGACCACCCCACATGGGAAATTAACAAGTAATGTATGTAATTTGCTCCTTCTTCTTGACAAACATTGGGTAGCTGATGACTACCTCTGGGGCTACTTCTTTAAACAGTTTTGGAAATACTGACAATGTAGGGAAAAATTTGAACACTTGGCCCACCTTTTAGTCTGGATAGTCTGCTTAATGCTTTTAACTTCCATATGTGCCATGGGCTCACTCTAGATCATCTCCCTTCCAACTTTAACCTCAAATGGAACAGAAAGGAGGAAGTGATAACACCAGGGAGTCATGAAACCGCTTTTAGCTATATCTGGTGGCAAACAAAAAAAGGTTTTAAGTAAAAACCAATGCTGGATAAACCTAGGCATTTCATTTCCGCACTGCTTCAAATTAAACACCCTCATGCACTGTGAAGTGCCACAGCACATCTGTGGCTGTTTGTGTGCATTCTCAAATGTGTGTGTTTGTGTGTGTGTGTGTGTGTGTGTGTGTAAGAAAGAGACCGAGAGACACACACTGAGCAAGCGTGAGAGACAGAATGCCAAGAAAATAAGAAAAATAATGACTGTTTTATGCAAGTAGGTAAAATTGGACCTGACTTATGCTATTTTATGATTCTCCTCATTAGAAAATGCTATAAACCTTTAAAGTACATACTGCTGTTTTCCAGAATTTGTACTCGGAGAAAGAAGAAAACACAACACAGACAAAGACAATGAAATCTGACTACACACCAGTGGGACTGTGCTTAGTTCAGAACTCCAGGCATGAAGCCCAAATAGATCCAGGCTCAGCTTTATCCTTCCACAACAGGGAAGATGATAAAATGCATTTACTTAGTCTTGCTTCATGAAAGCCAAATGACTCCAAACCAAACTAATCCTGCTCTATCCCAGGAGCAGTGTCTTGGTTCTCTGCACTACATATGTCAAAATGGCGATGTTGTGGCATGATACATTTCCACAACATCCCTTCAAGAGTGATCAGGCATATACTCCAACACATAAATGCTCTGTGTACATTTGCTCAAATAAATAATTCATGAAAGTACAAATACCTATCCCTGAAGCAGCTTCCAACTCTTAAACACTCCAAGCATGCTCATCCTCATTTTAAACAGGAGGAGATGAAGTACACGTTGTGACTCACATGGAGGGGCTGCCAATCCACTGAGACCCTTTTCAAATTAGTGGGGAGTTTGCCACTGTGTCAACACACCAGGAGAAGTGTATTTCAAGGGCAAAATGCTGAGATGATGTACTGATTCCACTGGTCCTCACTGGAAGAAGACCCAGGACAAGGGTGTGGACTTCCAAACTACTGCTCATTTCCTCTGTCTCATGTAGGGATCTAAGAACTGCCTAAGCTCCCTCCTGCAACACACCGGGCTACCAAACACAGCTCATTAAGAGTTCAGCAAACCAGGCCTCCTACATACAGCACGGTGCAAGCTGAAGAATTAATAAAACACAGCAAAGCACTCCACAACTGTAAATCAGTATCTGGTGGGCATTTTCACCATGAGAGGACTTTACTCTGCTTAGTAACTCTGGATGTAAAGCATTTCACATTTTTCCAAGCAAATTGTCTTCATGCCTGCCTGTGGCATTTGTCTCCTACCAAAAACATATCAGTGTCACATAGATGTTTTAAAATTATCAGCCCTTTTCTAAGCCCTCACAAAAATGAGGAAAAAAAGAGGCTTCAGAAAAGTTTACGAGCAGAAAGAGCACAATTTTCACATACGAATAATGCCCAAATATGTTTTTTACAAAGTTTCTCTGAGACAGAATCTTTAAGAAATAACAGCCAAACAGGTAATTTTCCCCTTTCAGGAAAATGTGAGTCAGAATTTGAATACATTCCACACCTTAGAGAGCAGCTCTACTTGTCACCACGGAGGTAGCGGGGAGAGATTGGATGATGGTCCTGATTTGTATGTCGAAAGATATTCTTGGCTTATTTGTGGTCTATTTTCATAAGACATTTCTTTTTTTTTTTTTTTTTTTTTTTTTTTGAGACAGGGTCTCACTTTGTAGTTCAGGCTGGCCCTGAGCTCACTATGTAGCCCAGGCAAGCCTGGAACTCAGCAATCCTCCTGCCTCTGCCTCCCGAGTGCTAGGATGACAGGCGTGAGCCACCACACCCGACACTGTGGTATGTGGTATTGATTGCTGGTGGGGGTAAGTCACCACGCCCAACATTGTATGTGGTTACCAGGATCGAACTCAGGACCTTGCGCTTGCGAGGCAGGTGCTGGAACCACTGAGCTAAATCTCCAGCCCTCATAAGACATTTCTAATGACAGAAGTGGTACACAGAGAAAAACATGAAAGTGGCACCTCTAAGGTTGGGAAGTATCCGACTTGCTGGGGAGTGATGAGGACAGAGGGAAACAGGGGCCAACAGGACAGAGCAACCACCTCTTGCAAACCTCCTTCCATGAATCTCTCACTCCAGCTGTGAAGGTCTGCACACATTGTGTCCACACCCCTCTTCCCTACTCTTCATGTTTTTGGTTTTTTGTCTTTGTTGGTTTTTTTTTTTTTTTTTGAGGTACCAGGGATTGAACTTGGGCCTTTGTGCTTGCAAGGTAGGCACGGTACCACTTGAACTAAATCCCCGGCACTCTTCATGTTTTTTAAGACATACAATAGTGGTTCTCCAGATATGGTCCCAAATCAGGATAAACTGAGTATTCCTAATCCAAAAATCCAAATCCAAAATGAAACTGCACCTTTCTGAGCACGGCATCATGCTCCAAAGAGACCCAGTTCATGTCATGGACCAGAGCCAAAACACAGACACAGCAACGGTACCACAGAAGTTCGCCCTCAGACTATGCACTTCAGGTGAGGATGAGACATACTGAATCTTGTGTTTACATTTGTATCCTTTCCTCAAGATATTATGAGATGCTTTACAAATATTCAAAAAAAGAAAAGAAAAGAAAAGAAAAAAGAAATATCCAAAAGGTCCCAAAGCACTTCTGACAAAGGATGCTCAATCTGTCCTATCCGAACACAACACTGTTGAATCTTAATCTTTGAGAGTGGATGCACCAAGCATAGACAGGTCCAAGCAGGGATTCTCAAAGGTGGACAGTCAACTAGTGGGTTTGTTGAAGCACAACTTGCTGTCCCTCATCTCCAACAGCTTCTGGCAACCAGAGCTGGGTCCAGGCCTCCCCTCTACCAGCCATCGTGCAGTGTGTCCCTCTCCCAGAGCTGGTGTCTGCAGTGTGGCTTGAGTGCAGCTGAGCCTCTATCACCTGTCCACACAGGCCGCCACGAAATGTACAAGACAAGTAGGAGGAAGTTTCCACAGTGGAGCGGGGAACCTCAAATGGGGAGTTAGGCATTATCCTAACCAGAAAAGCTGGCAAGAAGCCACCATCAGGTATGATGGCAAGATGGGTGAGAAGAAGCTGCCTCTTCCACCCGATGACACCATTTCATAGACTTTGTCAATGACCTGAAGTTATTATGTCGAGTTCTTTTCAAATTCTGCTGAGACCTCTGCAGTGTCCCCACATGGCTACCTATCCTCGCCCCATGTATTCTGCAAGAACTGAGACAAACGGGGACAACTGTACAAAGACAATGCTAAGTGTCCACCAAACCCTTGCTGCCTTCTCCTAGAACCACAGTAAGGGTATCTTTGCCAGCTGCCTTGCATCTATGTGGGACCCTGTGGCAGTTCCAAACTCTGCTTCCTGGCTACACCCCAAATGCTACAAAACTCTCTACCCCTCTTGTATGTATCTATATTGAAGCCAAGACTCTACTATAAATCTCACAATGGAAAATCCTAGTCCCCTAAATCCCCACCTGAAGGGTGTCACTTAGGAGGGCATGCCACCTGCATAGCCAAAGCATGAGGAAAAAACTAATGTACATCCTCTTAGTTGGCTAGGGTTTGAAGGTTGCTTATTACAGCAGGCACCAATAACTACCCAACTAATTCAGTTTTTTTTTTTTTTGTACAGCAGTTTGTACCTGCCTCACTTATACTACACTCCAATTATATTACAGGTAGTTGTGTGCTCTTTTCCTCTTGAGATTACAGCTTTTTTCAATCTATTTTTAATTTTTAAATAAAACTTTTGTATAAAATGGACCCTCTATAAATGTCTGGAGAAAAGAGAAAAGAGGAAGGAAGAAAGGAAGGAAGGAAGGAAGGAAGGAAGGAAGGAAGGAAGGAAGGAAGGAAGGAAGGAAGGAAGGA
>PVIC010042076.1:0-15996 GCA_004025085.1 Thryonomys swinderianus | reverse complement strand
GGGAGGATTGCTGAGTTCGCGGCAGCTTGCCTGGGCACCATAGTGAGCTCAGGGCCAGCCTGAACTACAAAGCGAGACCCTGTCTCCAAAAAGCTAAAAAAAAAAAAAAAAAAAAAAAAAAAAAACCCCAAAGCTTATACTAGGGAGGAAGTTATAAAGATCAGAGCAGAAATTAATGCAATGGAGACCAAGAGAACAATACAAAAAAAAATCAATGAATTGAAGAGTTGGTTCTTTGAAAGGCTAAACAAAATTGACAGACCCTTAGCCCACCTTATCAAACAAAAGAAGGAAAAGGCTTAAATCCATGCTATTAAGAATGAAAATGGGGAAATTACCACTGATCCAGTAGAACACCAGAGGGTAATAAACACTTATTTTGAAAATTTGTATTCCAATAAAATAGAAAATGTAGAAGAAATGAATACATTCCTAGACACATATGAACTCCGAAAGTTGAATGAAGAAGATAAAGAAATGTTAAACACCTCAGTATCAATCTGTGAAATGGAAAATGTAATTAAAAACCTACTAACAAAGAAAAGGACTGGTCCTGATGGCTTCACTACTAAATTATAAAAAACTTTTAAAGAAGATTTAATGCTAATACTTCTCAAACTCTTTAATGAAATTGAAAGGGAAGCAGTACTCCCACATTCATTCCTGGAAGCAACCATTACCTTGATTCCAAAAGCAGAAAAAGACCCAAACAAAAAGGAGAACTACAGGCCAATCTCCTTAAAGAATATTGATACAAAAATACTCAATAAGATATTGCCAAACAGAATACTGAGAGTTATCAAGAAAATCATACATCCTAATCAAGTTGGATTTATCCCAGGGATGCAAGGGTGGTTTACTATATATAAATCAATAAATGTAACATACTATATTAATAGACTCAAGATAAAAAACCATATGGTCATCTACATAGATGCAGAAAAGCATTCGACAAAATCCAGTACCATTCATGATCCAAACCCTGCAGAAAATCAAAATAGGTGGACTTTATCTCAAACTAATAAAAGCTATTTATGAGAAACCAACAACCAGCATCATCCTAAATGGTCATAAACTGAAACCTTTCACACTAAAATCAGGAACAAGACAAGGATGTTCACTGTCACCACTCTTGCTCAATATGGTGCTGGAAATATTAGCCATACCAATTAGGCAAGACCAAAAAAAAGGAATAAAGATAGTTAAGAAGTTAAACTGTAATTATGCTCCAATGATGTGATTCTCTATATAGAGGACCCTAAAAACTCAACCAAAAGACTGCAAGACTGAATCACCAAATTTAGTAGAGTAGCTGGATACAAGATCAATGCTCAAAAATCAATAGCCTTTGTGTCCACAAACAATAGACTCACTGAGAGAGAAATTGGGGAGTCAATCCCTTTCAATAGCATCCAATAAAATGACATATCCAGGAATCAATCTAATAAAAGAGGTGAAAGACCTCCACTCTTAAAACTATAAGACTCTGAAAAAGGAGATGGAAGACGTTATCAGAAAATGGAAAGACATCCCTTGTTCCTGGATAGGGAGAACCAACATTGTCAAAATGGCTATACTCCTACAACTACTATATAGTTGCAATGCAGTCCCAATTGAAATCCCAACAGTGTATTTCAGAGATCTAGAGAAAATTATCCAAAAATTCATTTGGAATCACAAAAGACCTAGAATAGCAAAAGCAATTCTAAGCAACAAGGACACAGTGGGGGGTGTTACGATTTCCAACTTGAAACTTTACTATAAATCCACTGTGATAAAAACTGCAAGGTACTTACTGGCAGAGTAATAGACCCAAGGATCAGTGGAATAGATTAGAAGATCCAGAAACACCTCCAGATACACTAAGCCACCTCATCTTTGACAAAGGAGCCAAACATCCTCAATGGAGGAAAGATAGCCTCTTAAACAAATGGTGCTGGAAAAACTGGGCTTTAACCTGCTAAAGACTAAAGCTAGACCTATCTCTGTCACTGTGTATGAAACTAAAATCAAAGTGGATTAGAGACTTAAACATTCAAACAGAAACACTAAACCTGTTGGAAAACAAGTTAGCTAAAACTCTTGGAGATATTGGTTTAGGGAAAGACTTTATGAACAAAACCTCTATAGCACAAGAACTAGCAGAAGAAATCAACACATGGAATCTCTTTTGTTAAAAAGCTTCTGCACAGCAAAGGAAACCACCAGCAGAGTGAAAAGACAACCAACAAATTGGGAAAGAATCTTTACCAGCTGACTCTCAGACAAAGGTCTACTATCTAGAACACATAAAGAACTTTAAAAAAATCAGTCCCCCCAAATTTAAAGACCCAATTCAAAAATAGGCAGCTGAAAAGAACAGACACTTTTCAGAGGAAGAAGTAAAAGCTTCCAAGAAGCATATGAAGAAATGTTCAACATTGCTGGTCTTTCAAGAGATGCAGATAAAAACAACATGAAGATTTCATCTCACAGCTCAAAGAATGAGTGCTATCTCAAAATTAACCAGCAACAAATGCTGGCAAGGCTGCAGAGAAAATGGTACCATTCTTCACTGTTGGTGGGAACATAGACTGGCACATCCTCTATGGAAGTCAGTGTGGAGGTTCCTAAAAAACTAGGATTAGTGGTCCCATTTGACCACACTATTGCCCTGCTAGGAATATACACAAAAGAATTTTAAAAATCCTATCATAGTGACATATGTGCACCCATGTTCATAGCAGCCCAGTTTGTGAGAGCTAAATCTTGGAAACAATCCAAATGCCCATCAACTGGAGACTGAATAAAGAAGATGTGGTTTTTCTATAAAATGAAGTATTACTCAGCCTTCAAGAATGAGAAGTTTCATTCATTTATGTGCAAATGGATACACCTTGAGGACACACTAATAAGTGAAATAACTAGATCACAGATATGTAAATACCATATCTGTTCTCTAATGTGGAAAATTAAAGATGTTAATGAGTTCTAGAATGATGGATATTGTGAAATAGAAAATATTCAAAGGGAAATGTATGGAGTGGTGAGTAATGAAGGGTAAAGAAAAAATATAATGGTAATAAAAGTAAAGGGAAACAAAGCGTATGTATTTATCAGATGGTGGGTTCTATGGTGGGTAGGGCAATGGGAAAAAATGAGAATTAAATAGGGTCATATACTGGTACAAATTCTCAATATTGAGTGTGATCATGATGTGTACATACAACGTATCAACAAAGACAAATTTTTAGAAAACTAAAATAGAAATTCTATTATACCCAGATATTTCACTTCTAAGTATCTTCCAAAAGGAGTTAATGGCATAATACAATGAGATATCTTCATACTTATGTTTATAGAAATGCAATTAATAAGATAAATCTTGGAAACAGTCCATATGTCCATCAACAGATGAATATAAAAAGAAAATGTGGTATTTTTAGAAAAATGGAGGTACTTCAAGACCATAATGTTAAGGGAAGTAATTCAGATATACAGACTTAACTACTGTATAATTTCTTTCATATGAAAAACAAAGAAACAGGTAGATAGGGTTTTTTTTTATGTTATCAGGGATCAAACTCAGGCCCTTGTGCTTCCATGATACCACTTGAGCTTCCATGATACCACATCAGATAGATTTTTTAAAAAGGAAAATTTATTGCAATCCAGCACAGACATTGAATTTAAAAGTGTACTTACTTTGACTTAGTACAATTGTCTTATGTGTTTTGTATGGCATTTGGCCTATTAGTCTGGTTTTTAATTTGTATATATGATAATCAACTTTACAAAGTTGATTGTAAATAAATGATTTTGGTGCTGAAAAAATAAAAGAGGAGGAGAAGATGAAAAGAGAATTGAAATGTGTTATGTACACGGGCCAATTTCGTACTGTGAATGTAAACATTATGCATAGCAAAATGTACTAATAGAAGTTACAAATATAAAAAATAAAATATTAGTGCTGCTTTATTATATTGCTGTTTTTCCCAAGGACTCTGGTTATATAAATGTTCAGTTTTTACCATGTTTTATTTTTATCCTTTCACTCTTATCCATTTTTATCTTTATTTTATCCTTATTCTTTTGGCTATTTTGTAGTGGTCTATATCTTTTATTATATTTTCATGAAATCATGAATACATGAATACACTTTTGTATTTTCTTTAGGCTTGAGATTAATCAATTCTAATTTCATATCTCCCTGTTCTTTTTATACATTTCTCTTAGGCCTTTGTAAGAATATACACTATTTTATAGTTTGCTACAGATTTGAAAAATTCTATTTTTGAGGGTTTTCTATTTGCATTTTCTGATTGCTTTTTAGAAAGCATTGTACACATACTGTCTGCCAAGCTCTGTTCATTTTCTTAAAGAAACAGTGCCATGAATACCTAGGGAGGAAAGAAGAGAGCCTTCTTATTTCAGTAGAATTTTGCACACACTGTCCTTCATCAATACTTTCTTTAGCAGAAAAGATTCTGATTTTTTCGCTTCTGTTTCAGTACAAATGAATTTCTACTTTTATTCTTGTTTCCTCCTATTGTTATACATTTAATAAGCACTCTCTGCATGCCTTTTGCCAGAAAAAGAAATTCCCTCTGAGACTACCCCCTTTACTGCTGAAAATGTTTGAATAACTTTCTGTAAATTCTCCACGTGTCAGTTTCCGGGTGCAAGAAGTCCCAGCATTTTCTTGCTCGGGCAGGTCCTGTCTCGCTAGTTCCCATCTCCAGGCTGCCCCGTGCCTTCCTCCGTGATTCTCTGTGGCTCTGCTGGCAGCCGGTCCTGTAGATGCCCGTCTCTTCTCCATCACTGCACATCAGTTCGTTTCGACCTCTTTTCATTATGCCCTGGGTATGGTTACACATGTTTCTTCTTCTCTCCTTGATATGAATTTTCTTCATGTCATGGAATCTTCATATGTGAGGATATGCTCTATTTCTTGATCCATTAATACCCACTTCTTTAAACTTTTATAGTTTTCTTTTGAATGATTTTGAATATTTTGTCATATGTTCATTCTTGGTGTATTATCATTAATACAATAAAATACTCCTAGATAAGACTTTGTTAATGTAAGTGTATTCTTAGCCCATTATGTTTGCTAACTTTTATTACTAGAAAGCACTGGAATTTAACAACTGACTCGGGGAACCCCCCCCCCATGAATGCTTTAAAGTGAACCTATCTTTCCTCAGGAGGTAACAATAAAGAAAATGAAATCTATGCATGTATTCACTGCCTGCCACTGTAAAAGAGGCATCTTCTATGCAGTATCTAATTTATTCTAACAAATTTATAAACCAAATGGTATTAACAGCCTCAACTAGAAAATTACATATTAATATTTAGAAAGGTCACAGAATCTTGCCAAGATCATTCCACTGTTCTGGTTCTAGTCAATGAAGAAAATATCCACCGTCACTGGTAACTCTACTCTTCCCTTCCCAGGCTTTGATTCTCCCCTTGTTTACAGTCTGGAAAAGTCCAGCTTCACTCAGCAAGCTTCACAGTACACTTCTGTCCTCAGCCTCCTCATCAGTGTTCCAACTTACAGCAAGCCACTTCTGTAAAAAAGTCAACATTTCTGCAAAACATTTTGTGCACTGTCAAGGAATATTTTATTTACTAACCATTTCCTTTCTGTGAACTGGAACTGAATTTTCTGAACTGCTTTTAAGCATAGATAAAAATGGCTTTCTAATTTTAGGCTTTGGTAGATTAAGATGTTAAACACATTAAAGAATATTATTTAATGCTGAATTTTCAGTTCACCCCCCCCAAAAAAATTCTCTGTAGTTGTACATAGTGGTGTGAACTTTAAAAATGTTTAATCCCTATAGACATGTTACATGCTTTTATAGAAAATGGAAAACATGGTCAACTTTATTATGTTCTTGGAAATCTTACCTATTCATCTACTCCATGACCTAATAATCATTGTTACTATTTATTATAGACCCTCTGCCAGGCACTGTTGTTACATCAGTGAGCAACAGAAAGGAAGAGTCTATGCTCTCCGTTAGCTAATCGGACACCATGAGAACTCAGGACAACAGACAGAACACAGGGGTCTACTTAGGTTTTAGCCCCCATTAATACCATACTTTCAATACACTATAGAAATTTGTCAATTTCTTTCATAAAATATTGCATGTATAGCCATTATATTCATGAAAACAATTTTTGTTGTATTTTCTTTTTTGTTTGTTTGTTTATTTGTTTTTGAGACAGGGTCTCAGTTTGTAGTTCAGGTTGGCCCTGAGCTCACTAGGTAGCCCAGGCAAGCCGCCGCAAACTCAGCAATCCTCCTGTCTCTGCCTCCCGAGTGCTAGGATGACAGACATGAGCCACCACGCCCGGCACTGTGGTATGTGGTGTTGATTGCTGGTGGATTGTTGGTGGGCATGAGTCACCACGCCCAGCATTGTATGTGGTTACCGGGATCGAACTCAGGACCTTGCACTTGCAAGGCAGGCGCCGGAACCACTGAGCTAAATCTTCAGCCCCTGTTGTATTTTCTTATCAAGAAAGATTAGGATGATGCCAGAGATATAATATCATATACAGAGCTTTTCTTTCAGTATTTTATATTAAACCTGCATAAAACCTCCAGATTAAAAATGAAAATTTCTGATATGAAAACCTTAAGATAAGTTTTCTTACTTTTTCAAATAGTTATGTTATCGTTCCTGTACCCACCCATTTCATTTAAATTTTCATATTTACTAGCATATATTCTTATGCAATAATGCTTTCCAATTTGCTTAGTGTACTGCTGCAGTGGTGAAGAAAAATTATATTCCCAGGGCCACACAGAGGGGATGAAAGCAAAGCAATCTCTTCCTATTGTCTTCTGCCACATTCCTGAAGAAGTACTGACACCAAGAAATCACACATCGATTGTGAAGACTCGCCATTTGAAACAGGGTGGTCTTAAGTTCCAGTCCAATCACACCCTTGAAACACAGCTGCCAAACAAAAGCCCACCATGTAAACAGCACCACAATCTCTCCTTGGCTCTCTGATTTGTGATCTAATAGCCAAGGGCAGAAGTTACAGGTGTTACCACCTGGCAGGTGTCAGCACCCACCGAGCTAGACTCCTCTCTCTACCCATCTGCCTTGTGCTGATCACGGATGTATCACCTATCAATCCATCTCTTCCACTCCATCTGTCTATATATCGAGTTTTCAGTACCTCGATGGGTAACTGCACTGTGAAATCCAAGTTAGATCATCGCTACACATCGGATATGGCTAGAATGTGCAGGTCCACAGGCCTTGTGTTGAGAGACGGGTCCTCAGGGTGGTGATGCAGAGAAGAGCCGGGGCCCAGGGGGGCTGGCACAGTCCTGGGACTCTTGCCACGAAAGGGAGTCAGGTGGATCCCATAGGTCATGCTCAGTTCTGCAGAGAGGCTTGTCGTGAGCCACAGAGACTGGGCCTCCGCAGGCTCCCGGTTCCTCTCTCTCCTGTGATCTCTCCTGTCACAAACTCTGCTACAGTCCTCACCCGAGATGACCTCACACTCTCCACATGTACTGCACTTCCAAAACTGAGCTAAATAAATGCCTTTTCCATATGAACGACCCAGCTTGCATAGTTTATGAAAAAGACGAAACTCTAAGACAGGTGATGTCATGAGATTGTATTTGTTCTCCTTATTGCCCTTAAAAGCATATGTTTACCTTTTCAAAAAGCACATACATACCACATTGTTTCCCTGCTACAAGAAATCAAAAGTGGGCATGGAGATGAAAATGTATAATAGATACTGGGAAATGTGAAATGGGAAGGAAATGTTCAAAGGTAAAAGAAAATAAGGGAGGGAGGGAGAAAGGAAGGGCGGGACAAGAAAAAACAGTGAAAACAGAAGGAAAAATGGAAACAAAACTTTTATACATAGGGAGAGGAAGGATTGTAAGAGGGGCAGGAACGAGATAAAGCAAAATTGATTTTTAAAAGGCTCAAACATAAAGACTAGGGGTACAGTAATAACACTTTCGGTCTTTCATTGTTAACTGTGTCATCCCATTTTAACCTGGCAGCATCTCTGGCAACAAACCCTGTGTTCTTGCGGGTCCTGTCCTGCTAATCAGGGGTCACATGTAGGAAATCAGCACATACATTCGACACAAAAAATTATTTTTATAAATGCAGTCATTTTCTTCATGATCATTCTTTTTTCAGAAATGAGTAAAAACTTCACTGACTGCCTAAAAAATTCATTGAACCCGTCTTCAAATTCATTCCTAAATTGAAGAAATGAAAACTTATTTCATGAACTATTTTTAGATAAAGATGTCAAAATCTTCAGATTTAGCCAAGAAATTTAAAGTGTACAGTATGATTTTCCCAGGCTTATGTATAAAATGAGACAGAATGCAGTAAAAAATATAATACTATTTAAAAAGAACCTTTTATTATCAGAAGGTAAAAATAACAAGGTTTAAAAAATCAGTTTAAGTCATTTTACTTAAAAGTAACTACCTTCAATTGCAAATGTATTTAGTTCCATTTCCTGGGAAAAAATCAAATTTTTCAGAATGAAGAGCTATTATTCTTACACAATGACTTTTCTTTTCTTTTCTTTTTTTTTTTGAGACAGGGTCTTGCTTTGTAGTTCAGGCTGGCTCTGAGCTCACTATGCAGCCCAGGCAAGCCTCGAACTCAGCAATCCTCCTGCCTCTGCCTCCCAAGTGCTGGGATGACAGATGTGAGGTAGCACTCCTGGCCACAATGACTTTTCTTTAAATTTATAGTATTCAGTTCCACAAATGGGTTAATAGATACCATTTTCAGAGTTCATGAGATTATACTGGAGTCTTCCAAACAAAAGAACTACAAGATGCAGCAGAGATAAGAGTCCTGACAAAGGAACAGGAGTCTCCTGTTACGCAAGAAACAAAGTGTGCCCATTTCCACAAACTAGATTGGACTTATTTTACTGGGAGCCACGGAAGTGAGGGTGGAATGCCAACTGGAGAGGCTTCGGGGTCTGTGGGGGAGGGAGCAGCAGGTGAAGCACAGATCTAGGTGAACCTGAGTTTGGGATCTGTATGTGCTTCCCGACCCGACCCCCGCTCCTCTCCACAGCCCCACAGATCAAGGGCCTTCCCTCCGCCACACCCTCCCGCCCTCTTTTTCTCCTTTGGAGCCGGATGACCATGGACTGAACCCTCTGAAACATGAATTAAATCAAACCTCTCCCTTCGGGGTGGGTGTTGGGTAGTGTGTCCAGCAGTGGGACAGCTGATACAAATGACACAGAGCACAGTCCCACACGACAGCAGTTGCAGAATGCCAAACAGGTGTGATGCAGGGGTGGCCGGATCCTGCGGAATATGGGCCTATCTGCACCTGCCTCTGTAGGGCTCATGGAAGGGGCCACAGTGAAGGAAATTAAATGTGAGCAAGCTTGAGTTTTATCCTGAGGACAGGGAAGGCTTAAGAAAGAAACAGTAAGAACGAAGTGATGACAGGGGTGAGGAGCAGCTGGATAACTCCCCAAAGGGTGCTTGCTGGGCTTCCGGGGCAACGAGCGGTTCAAGCCCAAGATGGATGGCCCGCTGCTCTCCCAGGAAAGCCAGCACGGTCACTCACCATTTCCATCCATCACCCCTCCCACCGACTAAGGTTGAGTCAAAGCAACAAGAACAGCTAATCCAAACGTGGTCTGTTTCTTTATTTTCCTGTTCCTGATACCCTGGTGAGTTGTGTTGTCTGACACATGCGTAGCTCTCCAAGCAACTCACCATTGGCTGGGAACCCATGAGAGTGATTGCTGAGTCCTCACTGTGACGTTAAAATGGGGCTTCTGAGCCTCTCTGGCGGACGATCACTAATACCAATGCGAATGCCCCACCTCTGCCTCCCTGAAGGAAACAGGATGCAGGCCGTGTCCGAAGGGGGGCTAAGGGTGAAGAGATCCGAACACAAGAGGCGGCGGCCCCACTGTTTAATCCCAGGGAAACACTGGAAGAAACGCAAAAACACATGCAAAAGCCTAAAGGCAGATAAGAGTACAATGTGCGTGGAAGGCTGGAAAACAGAAGCCCAGGGCAGAGAGATGGGAGAAGCCAAAGCACTGACACGCTCAGGCTTGGCAACAGGCAGAGGTGATCAGGGCTGGAGCGGCCACAGAAGAAGCCCTGCGGGATGGTGGGGCGTTTCCACCTGTCCCCTCCCCCATTCAAAACTCTCACCATGACTGATGGAGTGAAATCTGTTCCTGGCACACGACCACACTCAGGTTGTGCGAGGACCTCGGCTGCAGGGCTGGGGGCTCACCTTTCCCTGGGGGGCCCACGGGGAGAGGCCTTCCTTGCGGGCCACCAGCCTGGAGAGAAGACTTCACTGCCCTTGAGGACCGTCAGCCAGGAGCCGCTTGGCTCCTGTGTCACCTGCTGGCCCAGCGGCTTTGTACACACAGTGTGCAGCTGGGGGGATCACTGTGCTCCTTCCCTGCACAGATGGGCACACAAGGACCTTTCCTCGTGCAGCTTGGCTTTTTCTAGCCTTGGAGCAGGGAGCCTGAGGCGGGAGACCAGTGCTGGTGTCCCCTGATCGGACAGCTTCCACCCTGCCCTTGCTCCTTTCCTCTTCGGACCCCAAGCAAACAGAAGAGAGATCGCGTCACCCCCCCCCCCCACACCTGAAGCACAACCCACTGCCTCCCCCTCGTCACTGGGACCCTACTCTGCAGACACAGTCACTTTCGGCCTCAAAGAACGAGCCCCTTCCATCATCACCCCAGGACAGATGGATCTATTCTCTGATCTGTCCACTTAGTTCAAAACCAAGTGCATGTTTTTTCCTGACTGAAAAGAAGCACTTGGTGGCTTCTCCCTCCTTCCACTCTTTCCCTCACTCCACTTCCGTCTCCTTGAAGTGCTAAAGCGTCTTCTTCCTCCTAGAATCTCCCCAGAGGGCTGCCTTGAAGCCTTCCACAAGGTCATGGTGTCCTTGCTGCCTGCTGTGGACACGCTCGTCCTCCTCTTGATCCACCTTGTCCCCCAGGCCAGGGCCACTCCGGGGTGTCCTCCTCCTCCTCCCGCTTCCGCTGTGGTCCTTTTCCTCAGTTTTCTCCCTCGCTGTGGCTGACACCAGCAATCTGTCAGGGCTTTGGCAACGTGCGTCACCCTGAGAGCTGCCGCTGTCGCCCCCTCTCTCCTCAGAGCCTCTGCCCTTCGTGGCCCTGGGCTGCCAGTCTGACATGGCTCTAGGGTGGTCACTGCTCCTCGGGCCTCACAACTGTCCTGCTGCCTGGAGCCTTTCATGGCTATGTCATAATTATCTATACAGCATATTCTTTCTTTCTTGCCCAGAGATAATAAAGTCTGAAGAGAATTTCACTGCCTGTCAATATATCAAACCCTCTATTGTTACGTGATAAATTTGCCTCTCTGGGCCACTAGACCTGTGATTGGCAGGCATCGCCCTGCACGGGTCCCGCTTCCTGTGGCCGGCGTGGGATGGACAGACAGCAGTCAGCCTGCAGCAAGCCCTGAACAGTTAAATGTTCTCCTCTGCACACAGCTCCGCTGAATATCAGAGTAACTGAGTTGAGCGACAGCACGGACACCGCCAAGGGACAGCTCGTGTGGGAGCCGTTCACATTGTACAGCTCCTACCAGCTGGAAGCAGAGGAAGACGGCTGTCAACTGTGCATATCCATTTCAGTTCATGAGAATTGCTGCTTCCTCTCACAGAAGCAGTGAGCGCCGAACCACACAGGAAGCTGCCTTCTCTCAGAAGCGACATCCCGGTCCACAAAGCGACAGCCTGGATCACTCAGCCCTCTGTGATACGAAATGTTAAACCTGTCTTCAGGGTTCAACCGAGAAGCACAGGACACAGGCCTAGCAGAAGGGTAGCCCAGGATGCCAGCTGCCCACGGCTCGGGCCTGGTCACCACACCTTCTTCCCAGGAGTCCCCAAGTGTCATCCTCTGCACACAGACAGAGAGAAAGACCAAAGGTGACTCTGGGGTGCGTGACCCCAACACTAATCTGGTCCCTGCTCTGGGAGAATCCCCAGTTACTCAAAATACAGGAGCTCTTCCCACTGTTGGGGTTGGTTGCCCAGCGCCAGGCATGGGGGTGGGGCGGAATCCTGGCGTGGAGGCATCACAGTGCTGAGGGGCAAGGGGAAGGCCAGTGCTCATAGTGGGCGGTGACACTGTCCCCAGTGAAGAAATGGCACAAGGAAAAGCTGAGACAAAGGCTGAACCAGGTGTGCATCATCCTAAAGAAGTGGCACATCCACCAGGGAAGGTGTGCCAAGAGCATGTGGGCAGAGGAGGATGGAACCATGCCGGATGCCAAGCGCCACTCCGGGAAGGGGTCTGGTGGGCTTGGTGCCCTTGTACTCATGTGTGCTGTGTGCAAACTGCCACCTCAGAGACTCAGGATTGTCGCTGTGAAAAGTCTGCCCCAAGCAGGGCTCCCCGAAAACCTCCAGTGAACACCTCTTTGGAGATGGGGTGAGGAGGTGACCCACGGGGTTCGGGGCAGGAGGGGAGTCAGGGCTCTCTTCACTTATCTACAGAAATGGTTGCCTGGAGGAGACTGAGCTTATCCATCTGATCTTGCTCAAGTGAAGGCCACTTCAAAATACCTGCTGGTGGTCAGACATGTTGTGTCAGCATTCTGGGAGGCCGAAGCAAGAGGACTGCAGTTTAAACCCAGCTTGGGTGACTTAGAGACTTGATGAGACCATGGCTCGAAATGAAAATGAGCCGGGGTTTGTAGTTCAGTGTGAAGGTCCTACGTTCAAACCCTAACTCTGCAAGAAACAAGTAGAAACTATCCATTGGTAATCAGGGACAGAAGACTTGTTCTTTACGGGAAGCTCATCAGAGGGCTTGTTCGGGTCTCCCCAGCAGGTGCAGTCCCCGGCTGAGTTCCCCAGAGAGATTAGGAGTTCAAACTCACCCAGAAATCTTGGCATCGTGCTCAGGTAGGAGCCTGGAAGAAACAGGAGTTGGGGGCCAGTGAAAAAGGCTCAAGGTTTCTGCTTTCTGAGGAAGGGACTTCGTGGAACCCTCTCAGTGGGGGAGCCAGGGACTTTGGGGGCCTGACTACTGCCTCCCCCCAGGTCCTCTGGTGTTCGGGTCACCTCCCCGTCCCGGGGAGTGGGGAGGGAAAAGTGCTCAGGGCGAGCTGGAGTACAGCTAAAATCTGTGACAGCAGAAATCACAGGACAGAGCTAAGCAGGGGAACACAAGGCAGGACTGGGAGAGGCACAAAGTGTCCCCAGCTGGACCCGGGGGGCAGAGTGACCCCCACACTCAGACATCTTCCGAAAATCCTAGCGAGAGTGTTTGGTTACCTCAAGGAATTACAGACTCCATTAGGAATGTTTTTTTTTTTTCTTTCCCTTCAGTAGGACCCACATACTAACAAGCTTTTTTAATGATGTGTTTTGCATACACAAGTCTTCACCCACACCACTCAAGAGTTTTCCAATAAAAGTACATCTAAACAAACAGTCTAAATTTGTTGCAAAAGGCAGCCTATTTTGCTCCTGAAGTAAAAGAAGGAAATCAATTAAGACGGTGACTAAAAAATCACCATTTCAGAAATAGTTCCATGTTGGACAGGCTACCTGGTCCTCTCTCCTCACCGTGACCTCAGGCAAGATGTCCGAAATGCTTCATTGCAAAACGGGCATGAAAATGCCGACTTCCCAGGGAACTACCTGCTCCGACCTTAGACAGAGTCAGGGTGGTCTCTGAGGCCGTGGGCCTGGGCGGAACCTCGCGTCTCACCCTCATCACCCTCATCCTCTGTGCCTGGCTCGGGCTCCACTGGGGTCTATGCGTGGTAGACGCTGCTCCTGTCCGGAAGGAGAAGCTTCCTTGACATAAGTGACCAGCAGATACTCAGGCCGCATGTCCACCATGAGTTGGTAGAAGGAAAACTCAACCGATGTCTCAGAGAGCCCAGGACGTGGATGTGGCCCCATGAGCTCATGTGTGGTGGTGATGACCTTGTGGGTCACTGCATAGAATGCTGCCTGGAAGGGGTGGTGGGAATGATGCGCAGGATGAGAGCCATGACCCACATGCCAGTGAAGGGGACAAACGCCAAGCCCACAGTGTCAGATGTTGGCAGGCAGTTGGCCGGGAAGCTCTGCACAGGAAGGGGCCTGTCTGGAGCCCAGAGACCGGGCGCAGCCTGAGCTGCAGGACCACGTCAGCGAGTCCGGGACGATGGCCACTGTCCTGGCCTCCTGAGTCTGTCTCCAGTTGGACCTTGTATCCCACAGCACAGGGCACCCAGGCTGTCTCCCAGGAGCTGGCCCAAGCAGGGGCGCTGCCCTCGGACAACTGCTCCCTCACTCAGCCCTTGGCCCAGTGCGGTCGTTCCCAGGGATGTCTTAGCCTTAGATGGCATCTAAGTTCCCTGTGAGGTGAGAGGAGGTGCTCCAGAGTTCTTAGGTTTTGGTCAAACTCCTTTAAAATGTCAGAATCCCTGAAGGCGAGCAACGGCTGCTGTTGCACGGAAGAAGGTAAAGCTCGGAGCCATCTTGCGGACATGCCACCCATTTTCACAAGGCAGGTCTGTTTCCACAGTAACCATCTGCCTGGATGTGCCAGAGACTTTCACAGCTGCTCACATGGCGGAGCTGCTGCAAGAAGTGGGCACTGCCCTCCCCAAAATAGGGGCAAGAACCATGAAGTTGCCATTTGGTTTTGTTTTATAACTTTCTTTGGAATTCGTTTTCAAAATAACTTTGGAAGACACACAGAAAGCTCACAAACCAAGCATCTGCGGTGTGTCATGAGACTCGGGGATGGACAGCATCACGGACGGCTCCACAGTGGACGTGTCCCGAGAAACACGTCGCTGCGCAAATGTTACAAAGTGCACGTGTGCATACCGAGTGGCTCTGGTCTGGCCTCTCGGCTCAGTCACCAGAGCAAGCAGCAGGACATAAGTAAGGCAGGAACACAGGACAAACTGCTGAGCTCTTCCTGACGGTGACTGAGCAAGTGTGGCACAGTGAACAAGAAAACCATAACCTAGACACTGAGCATCACTAGGGAGGTGCCTGCACATCTCCAAAGCTTTGGACACTTCGATGTGCAGCAGCGGACCAGGCCGGCGCACACCAGCTCACCAGAAACTCTGAGTACTGCGTGCGGCAGGTAGGACCTTCCAGCAGCACTGAGGGGATGGGACTGTCCAGCTCCACTGTCATCTCCTGGGGCCACAGTCACACACCTGGTCTGTCATGCATTTAAGATGTTAGGCATGACATAGGTGTTAATGCATGACATAAGGTGTTATATATATGCCTCTGTGTGTGTATTAAGTCCTCTCATGCAAAACTTTAAAAATATATTTATTTTGTCTTTATATTTATATATTAATTTATATATATTTATATATTAATTTATATATTTATATATAATTTATATTTATATTTATATATTAATTTATATATATATAATTTATATATATATATATATAAATTTTAACAAGTTAAAATTCTTGAAGCCGTCACATTGAAAGACATATGTACACCTTTGTTCACAGCAGCTCAGTTTGTGATAGCCCAATCTTGGAAACAACCCAAATGCCCATCAACTGGAAACTGGATAAAGAAGATTTTTTTTACTAAAATGGAATATTACTCTGCCATAAAAATGACATTGCATTCATTTAGGTGCAAATGGATACACTTGTGGGACACAATAAGTGAAATAAATAGATCACAGATATGCAAATACTGGATCTTTTCTTTGGTATGAGAACCTGTAGATGTAAATGAGTTCTAGAATGTATGATAGTTTTTGTAAAATAGGAAATATCCAAAGGGAATTTGGTGTCAGAACGTAATGAGGGGAAGGAATAAATATGATTCCAAAAGAAAATAAAAGAGCACGTATATAGGGGGTGGAGGGTTGTGGGTGGGCAGGGATGTGAGTAAAAATGAGAGTTAACTTGTGTCATATACTAATACAAATTCCCCAATGTTGTGTGTGATTGTGAGCTAT
>PVIC010042075.1:0-15954 GCA_004025085.1 Thryonomys swinderianus | reverse complement strand
TCTATATTTTACTTATCCTTATGATAGAGTAAATGTGTTAAGATAAGGAGGTACATCAAATAAATCAAGGGTTTTCAGTATGCCCTGGAATGGCACTGAGCAACCACTTTTCAGAAACCAGGAAGACGTGAAGGAGAATAAAGGATGCCAGTAAAGAGAGACAGATGAAGGAATGAGCAGGCTTTTGTTTGTATACTTGATTTTTAGCAGTGGAAACTTCAGTGGCATGCATACTAAAACGGCAGAGACTCGAACATGTTACAAGCTTAGATCCTTTTCTCACACTTTCACGTGCATATGCCTGACCTGAGGTTCTTGATACAATGTAGATACTGATTTAATAGGTCTGGGCTAAGGCTGGAGAGCAGACATTACTAAAAACAACCTCAGTGAACTGATGCTATTGGCCTTCTGACCTCAATTTCAACAGGAAGTGCTGAAAGCAAAGGTCAGTTAGGAAGAGACAGCCAGAGACAGAAGAACAATCAATAAGGCGTAATAATCGCTGCAGAGGTAGAGTTTAACAGAGTTTAACAGACAGCCTGCCAAAGGATCAGGGCCCTCTTTTCATGAAGCTGGATGCAGAGAAGGTTGTTCTTGGCTCTTGTCTCCCCACAAGGGTATAAAGCAAAGCTGGAAAAAAGGTAAAGAGACTGAGGGAGACTTTCATCCAATGATACAGTGACACCTCATCCACAGACACGGAATCCCAGTGTTCTGCGCTGGCTGTCTGGACTCACCCTCAAAGATTTGAACTGTTCTTGAGCTAGTGAGCACCATGGAAGGTGTAGGCTGTGTTTGCTAAAGATGACGACATCTCCCCTTCCAAGCGGTCAGCGTTTAGCGAGAGAAGGGTCGATGTGGTATTGCTACTGGGAGGAGTTGAGAGGTAACCTTTTAAAAGACGAGAGAGACTTTGCCTTTTTGGAAATATTTTCTGCCTTTTTTTCAGTAACTTTGAAGAATCCAAATTCCTAATACAGGGTGAGTATGTCTTATGCAATCTGTGCTCGCAATTTTGGAGATGTAAGAGGTCACACTGTTTCCCTTCTAGCCTGAGACTGCAAGTATTTACTTAATTGCCATTTTATCTTGATCATGTGTGCAACTGTCACGTGAAGTTTTTAACTTAATTCATTTTGAAAAATTACAATAGACTCATGGTAATTTTCAACAAGAATAGAGACAGGGACCCCATGTATCTTTACTAGCCCCTCTCAGTGGTAACATTTGGAAGGGCTATTATTCACTTTCAGAATCAAGAAACTGACACCGCCCATTGCCCACGTGCCATCTTGTGCGGGCGCAGTTCTACCCCACTCAATCACAGGGATCATTTCCTGTGAGCACCACACATTCCAGATTCACAGCTGACTTGTGACCAGCAAGGTCCCTCTTGTATTGCTTTTAATTATACAGAACCCTGGAGACCTGGCAGCTATGGATTTGTTTGTTCCCTATAATTTTGTTTTTTCAAAAATATCATGTGTTGGAGGGAGATTTAGCTCAGTGGTTCCTGTGCCTGCCTCACAAGCGCAAGGTCCTGAGTTGGACCCCCAGTAACCACATACAATGCTGGGTGTGGAGACTCACACTCACCAGCCATCAGTACTACCTACCGCAGTGCTGGGCGTGGTGGCTCACGCCTGTAATCCCAGCACTTGGGGGGCAGAGGCAGGAGGCTTGCTGAGTTCGAGGCTTGCCTGGGCTACATAGTGAGCTGGGGATCAGCCTGAACTACAAAGTGAGACCCTATCTCAAAAAAATAAAGAATAAAAAAATAAAAACTCGTGTGATATAAAATGTTGTGAAATTGGCCCTTTTTGTCTTTGAGTTCCACCCAAGTTTCAGAGAATAACAATTGTTCCCATTTAATGTTAAGTAGTATCCTTTGCTTTGTATGTGCTACAGTTTTTTAAAAACTCATTCACCTATTGAAAGACACATGGGTTATTTCTAACTTTTGGCTATTTTGAATTAAGCTTCTGTGAATGTTCATATATAGGATTTTCATGGACACAATTTCCTCTCCCTGCTTGCCATCTTTTAATTTTGATAAAAGAGAGAATTTTGTCAAGTTCTAAATCCTTTGTCTCCATTGGATCAAGACGAAAATGGCAAACTAAGTAAATATTTGTAATAGATGCCATCAGTTTTTTTTTTTTTTTGTCTGTTTGTTTTGAGACAGGATCTCGTTTTGTAGTCCAGGCTGGCCCTGAGCTCACTATGTAACCCAGTAAGCCTCCGACACAGCAATCCTCCTGCCTCTGCCTCCCGAGTGCTGGGATTACAGGCATGAGCCACCATGCCTGGCACTGTGGTATGTGGTACTGATTGCTGGTGGGTGTGAGTCACCACACCCAGCATTGTTGTATGTGGGTACCAGGATCAAACTCAGGGCCTTGCGCTTGCAAGGCAGGCACTGGAACCACTGAGCTAAATCTCCAACCCAATGCCATCAGTTTTAATATAAAAGGTTTTCCCACAAACCAGAGAGACAACTCCAGTACCTTTATCAGATAGAAATATGAGCTAAATACAGGAAGAGGCAATTCACAAAACAAACTAAGAAAATGAAGTCCTATAGAAATTAAAAAACCTTTAATTTCACAAGTAAAAGCCATTCAGGAAAAAAACTCAAATATCATCTGCAGCTTTTAGAATTAGAGATTATTTCATATTAATATTCAATTATGGCATAGTAACGTGGGTATGCTTATAATAGGGATATGAACTGTGATGAACATTTGAAAAAGTATCTTACAAAAGATGCTCTAAGTATTAAAAAAGAAAAACTGAAAAGAACGGCACTACTTAGAGGACACGGCAAGGGGATCCCTAGACAAGCAACATAAACATCATTTGAGTCATTGCTGGAAACACCTACTCTCAGCCTGTGGATGCAGCTGAGTTCATAAAGTGCTTTGCGTGGCACACATGAGTCCCTGGGTCTAATCTCTGATACTCCACAAAAAGAAGACAACTCTTGGTTCCCAACTCATCCCACAGAGTCATATTAGCCTCCTGTGGCACACAGTGGCATTTCAGTCCATGAAAACAACATGCATGACAGCGGAGATGGAAAGATCCTATCACCTGGCGACATCATAGAAGTGTTGGTGTCACGGAGCAACCTGTCAGTCACAGGTGGGCAGTGATACTGGTGGACACAGACCCACTGTGCTGCCATAGCAAAGCACAGCACATGCAATTATGCAACTATGCACAGTGCATCAGCCTTGATAATAAACCACTTTGGCACTGGCTTGTATGTTTACCATGCAAGGCTGTATCAGAGTGTGCTCCTGCCTATTAGGAGAAGTGAACTGTGAGGAAGCCTCAGATAAGCCTTCAGGTGGGTTCCCAGAAGAAGGCATGGTGGTCATAGGAGGCAACAGTTTCGTGCATGTTATTGGCCCTAAAAACAGACCTTGCAGTGAGGCAAGATGTAGAGGGGAAAGACAGTGACACCGATGATCCTGACCCTTGGTAGATTTAAACCAGTGTGTGTATTAGTTTTTAATGAAAAAGTTCTACAAGTTAAAAAAAATTTTTAAAGCTTGTAGAATTAGGATAGAAAACAAATATATTTGTGTGGGTTTTATTCCTAGCCATGTTATATTATGTTCTTAAGCTAAGCATTATTACAAAAGACTCAAAAAGTTAAAAAACTGAATCTGTAAGATAAAATATACAAATACAGTAAGCTAGATGGATTCATACACAGCTACAGCTATCTTGAGTTCTAACCACCATGACTGCCTTAAAGTAATCTTAGTAGGCTTCTTTTTTTTTTTTTTTTTTTTTTTGAGACAGGGTCTCACTTTGTAGTTCAGGCTGACTCTGAGCTCACTATGTAGCCCAGCAAGCCTCGAACTCAGCAATCCTCCTGCCTCTGCCTCCCCAGTGCTGGGACTATAAGCATGAGCCACCACACCCAGCATTGTGGGGTGTGGTACTGATTGCTGGTGGGCATGAATCACCACACCCAATATCGTATCTTTGTATGTAGTTCCCAGGATCGAACCAGAGACTTTGCACTTGCTAGGCAGGCAGTGGAACCACTGAGCTAAATCTCCGGCCCAGTAGGTTTCTTTCTTGCAAAATTTCCCAGCACAACAGACCATATGATTGGAGCACTATGTGGAGATTTACAACTAAATTCTGTTTCCAGGAATGTGCCTGAGTCTTTGATATTGTCTTAAGATAATCCAGGTGGCTTCCAGCTAAATGGAAGTCAGTTTCATCCTAACCTATAAATATTCCCGTCTTTCTGACCTACATTACAGGGATCCAATTGACCTTGTGCCACAGAAACCATGGCTCAATCAGTAAGTTCCACAATAAATTGCACTGTAAGCAATATTGGGTGGATTTACCCTTCTTGCTTTGATCTCACAGTACACTGGGACTGGTCCTCACGTACTATGCCTGGATTGCTCCCAAGTATATGCTCAGGATAATGTATTATTACACAAAAAGATTTTTTAAATAAACAGTGTAGCCTAAGTGTGCAGATGTTGTAAAATCTATAGCACTACACAGTAACATTCTAGATCATCACATTCATTCACTAGCACCTGGAGCACACTTCAGTCCTGCAAGATCCATTCATAGTAAGTGCACCATTTTATATGTGTAACATTTCAAAAGCCCCTTACATTCTATTTCCTTGCTACATCTTTTCCATGTTTAGGTATGTCTAGATTACACATACTTACCTTTGGGTTACTGTAACCTACAGTGTTGAATAACCCACAGTACAGTAATATCCTGTACAGGTGTATAGCCTAGGAACAACAGGCTGTGTCATACAGCCTAGGTGTGTAGTAGGCTACATTGAGTAAGCATGCCCTGGGGTACTTGTACAAGGACAAAAGCAACTAGTGACATGTTACTTAGAATGCATCCTTTCCATTAAGCAACATGTGATTGTTTCTGGGCTGGGTCAGTTGTTTGTAACTGAATGAATTCTCCAGGTGAGTCCCATATTTGGTGAAATTTGTGAACATCTGTTGCGGAGAACAAGAAGTAGAACAAAAGGTCGCAATGTTCTGGTGAAGATTCTTCATGGATTAAATATTATTGCCAGTCATAACCTCAGGCATGGGTCTGTGTGGGGCTCCTAATGCAGAACAAATCCCAAGCTGTGGATCAAGCTACGTGGCCACACAACAAAACACAGTACTGTGAGGGAGGCCCAGTTCATTCTTTAGTACCACCTTGATGACCTAGGAGGCTTCTCTCATATCCTCAGGGTCAGAGTTCTGGTCCCATTTATTTCAGTCAAAAATTCTTTGCTGGGGCTGGAGATTTAGCTCAGTGGTTCTGGCATCTGCCTAGCAAGCACAAGGTCCCTGATTCCATCCTTGGTAATCACATACAACAATACCAGACATGGTGGCTCACACCCACCAGCAATCAGTACCACATATCACAAATGCAGAGCTTGGTGGCTCAAACCTGTAATCCTAGCACTCGGGAGGCAGAGGCAGGAGGATTGCTGAGTTCAAGGCTTGCCTGAGCTATGTAGTGAGCTCAGGGCCAGACTGAACTACAAAGCAAGACCCTGTCTCAAAAAAAAAGAAAAAAATTTCTTTGCTCCCCCTTCTATTATAAACTGCCTTGCACTTGCATTTTGTTGTACACATGTCTGCTTCCTCGTTAGACAGTGTCTGCTTTTAGTTTTGAACTATATTTAGGGTTATTCTTGGAAAATAGTAGGTAAGAATTTGTTGGATTAATGAATAAATGTGCTAAGGAGTAATTACTTCTGACTGTGAAAAAAAGGAGAAGCCTTCAGAGAGCATTAGACTTTGAGATGATATTATTGCTGTTTTGTCATTAAGAAAATTATAGTGTTTTAGAGAAAAAGATTACATGTGGGAAAAATTAAGTATGAAAACTTGTAGATGAAGTGTTGGGGTGATATGTACTGATGTCTAAAATAACTTGCAGTGCATTAAAAATGATCTGGATAAAGAGATGGAGAGACAAATGAATATACAAGTGTGTGTGATAAAACAAGTACAGAAAAAGTGCTGGTAGGGTCTAGGTTGGGGGTCAAGACTGCTGGTTTTGTACATAAAGTTTTATTGGAATTCAGCCATGCCCAACTATTTACATTTGTCAGTGGTTGCTTTTGCAGTACACACAGTAAGCAGAGTAGCTGTGAGAAAGACCACTTTGTGACAAAACCTAAAAGATTTAATATCCAACCCTTCACAGTACAAGGTTCCTGACCTCTTTCCCAGGAAATGGGTACATGGTCCTTCACTGTATAACTCTTCTTGTTTCTCTCTGTGTTTGCAGAATTTTATAAGAGAATGGCTGTGGAACAGAGAGAAATTTAAGACAGAATATGATTAGAAAGAAGTTGAATGCAAGAGAATGCTAAGGAAACTCTAAAAAGAAGAAAGAGCACAAATGTCCAGTTGGGACAACATGTATTGACACAGGGGTTAACTTTTATTATCCACTGAAAGAGAGAAGATGGGAGGAACAAGAATGCAGACAGAATTAGAGAGAAATGGGCAATTTCACAGGCACAGCGAGGAGCACAAGCACCAGACAGTGTGCTCTAGAGAAGTGAGAAAAAGTCTAGAGAGGAGAACTGACCAGACAACCACGGTCGTGCTAACATCTGCATGCTCCTGGCTCTTCGGCCTGGTTTTGAGCATGGCAGGGAAAGAGTTTGATAAGCAAAGATGATCAAAATGGCTGTAGCATGACTGGTACAGTCAGTTACTTGCCCGGTCTGGTGGCCAGTATATCGTGCAGCTGGGAGGAAGAGCAGGGTAGTTCCTCCTTTCTGGGCACTGAGTGCTAGAAACCTTTGAAAGCACCCAGTTCCAGTAAATAGAATGAGCCCCCACTGTGCTTCTTGTGGGGACACTGGGCGTGGTGAGTGGGTGTTAGGCAGCAGTGACAGATCAAGGGAATAAGAACTGTCAAGCTATGGGCCATCCGGACAGAGCAGAAAGTAGCCCTTACTGGAGAAATTCACAAGACCTTTCTCTTTCCTTTATTCTTCTCTCTCTCTCTCTCTCTCTCTCTCTCTCTCTCTCTCTCTCTCTCTCTCTCTCTCTCTCTCTCTGTGTGTGTTTGTGTGTGGCCTCACTTAAGCTAGGAAATACTTTACTGAGCTGCATCCCAGGCATTTGTTTAAACTGTTACTTGTAGAAGAGTCTTGCTAAACTGCCCAGACTGACCTTGAACTTGCAGTCCCCCTGCCTCAGCCTCCTGAGTAGTAGCTGGGGTTATAGGCATGCGCCACTCCACCTGGCTCACTTTCAATCTTTTGATCTTCAATAGTATAGCTGTAGTTTTACAGGCATTTCTTGCCTGGAAAACTAGTTTGATTGTTCATGACAAGAATTTCCCCAAAGGATTCTGAAAGAGTTTTCCACTCTCAGTGGAAGGTATATTTATATCCTAAGATTCTTTAGGTCTCCTATACCTCAAAATCCTAACGTCTCCTATACCTCAAAATCCTTAACAAATCCTAGATTTGTTGTGTCTTGATCTTTATCCAGTTCCAATTAAAATTTCACTTGAAAACCCATCTTCAGCTAACCTCTAGTCTTTCCAAAGATTCCGGCCTTCCCTTTCCTTCCTGAGATGCTCCCAAAGCTCTCTCTCTCCGCACCGTTGGCAATAATCTCAGCTTAACTTCATTTTACCAGTGATATACCCAAAATGGTGACACTGGAGAGGCCAGATGCAACACTGAAAAAAGTAGGTGAGCAGTATAAAGGAAAAACCCCAGCTACACCTAATAAAATCGAACATCCCACACTTGGTAACTCCTGCGAGTGACTGGGAGCCGGTTTGTCAGAGGTGGGGCTCAGTTTGTGCAGCCACGGAGTTGGAACCCTCGGAGTGTGATCTGTGATATTCTTGCATGAGGATTTACACTGCCTTTGGTGTGAGTCCCAAACTCTTTTAACACAGTTTTTTTAGGTCTGATAAGATAGGGCCCTGCTTCTTTCTCATCCATTCTACCTGGCACGCTCTCTGTTTTAACATTTGTCCCATGTCCCAGAAAATCCCTGGGTGCCAGGCAACCCCCAAGAGCTGATCACTGCAGTTCTCACAGTGAGTCTCTCTCTATACAACCCAGTCACGATTATGGACCAACAGAGATTTCTAGATTCTGGCAACCTGAGTAGCCAGATAACCTTGGGTATATCACTGAACCCATCTGTGTCTCAGTTTACTTATCTGTAAAGTGTCACGAAGAAGAGTACCCACTGTGCATGACTGTTAGAACGGAAAGAAATCATACGGCTGAAGTGTTCTGAATGCCTGACACACACCAAATGCTCAATAAATGTTGGTTTTAAGAATAGCGGGTTACTATTAATATCACTTAGAATATATCCGTCTTATCGATGGTTTTATTCCTTCGCTTACCACCAGGCCTGACACAAAATAAGCACTAAAATATATCTGTATATAAACAAAAGTATGATTATTGTTTTTTTAATATATCACTTACCCAAACATCCATTCTGTCACCTTGAAGCCTCTCGTAGCATGGTCCCTCTCCCTGAGCCGTACTCCACCATTCAGCACTTTATTTCAACCCTTGCATTTGACCACTTGCCCGTATGCATGAGTAATGCTCCCTAGAGTTCCAGACTTGAAACTAAGTACTATTTCTTCTAAGAACTCTTCTCAAGTCACCAGACAGGCCACACACTGAGACTGAGGAAGGTGAGACTGAGGTTACAGCTTCTTCCACCCTACCCCCTTCCATGGCAACACGTACCACATTCCATACCATGTGAACCTCAGGGATATTAGAATCCAAGAAGATTTCACCAAAAGGATCCTTTCAAAATTTCATTCAAAGAATGCAGCATATCTCTGGCACTCAAATTTGTATATAATCATGCACTGCTTACCAAGGAGACTATGGTCCGAGAACGTGCCATTCGGTAGTTTATCATAGCGCCAACGTCATGGAGTGTATTTACACAAACCAAGATGGCCACTTCACTAAGCCACCATGTGATGGGACCACTGTAATTTACAGGCTCTGTCTTTGACCTAAATGTTATTAAGCAGCCCATGACATGTTAAAGGAAGGAGGCAAATGCTTTCAATTAATTATTTCTAATTAAATTCTTCTGGCTGTGCTGGATGTTTTAACAAGTCATTGCATCCTGCTGCAGCAGGTGAACTAGCTCTCATCTCAGAGAATTCATGGCTCAGATCTTGGATAAAACACAGGGAGCAAGAGTTATGAAAAGAGAGTCATGAAATCATTTTTCTCTTTTAATCCAAACTAAGTTTTGAAGAAAGACTTTCCTCTTTGGAATTTGGTGCTAACCTCTTCTAGTCTAGCATTACACAGACCAATCTTTCCTGGCAACATCACACTGAAATCTGATTAGCACCAGATTACAGGGTGGGCTGGCTTTTTACAGTCTCGCAAACTGAATCCTAGGCAGTGTTTCAACTGATCTCCTACGTGGGTCTCTTCAAGGACACCAGTGAGCTGGGTCGCCGGGGCAGCAGGCAGAGGAGTTAACTTCTGCTAAGACTTACTCGAGCCTTGCAAGTCGAGCATCTGCTTCTTGGCCTCAGAAGTAAAACAATCCAATAATTACAGTCCTTGTGCCTTTTATTTTTTACCCTCAGGAAACATTTTGCAACTAGCTAGCAATTTCCAAAAATATGGTTCAAGCAACACAACTCTGTATCTCCCATGTAGGAGAGGGTGCGAGCTGATGGGGATGCTCGTTATCTTAGAGGGCTCTGGCAAGGTGCTCCCATGGACAGCTTTTAATTGGATAAGCGCGTGATGTCGAGGACAAGGGCTTTGAAGCAATCTTGCAGGAGAAGCTTAAGCCCCACTGCCAAGTCCTTATGTTTTAGGACAAATTAAAAAGGCAGCCGGGTGGGCAGGAAGAAAGATTGGTGGGAGAGGACAGCAGATAAATAGCTTGATATTTTGTTACCTTCTCTGGGGACTTGGATTTTGCTTTCAGTTGTTCAGAGATCCAGGTTTCTGGAACCTGTTCGGGAAGAAAGACAAGGATTCCAGGTGATCAGCCTACTCATCACTATAAGTAGCCGGTGGCCAGGTGTGGGGACTATAAATGAAGCAATCAGTCACAGCACCCGGGAAGTGTAACACGGCAGGGCCCTACCTGTTAAAAGTGGCGTCCTGTCTGCTTGAACCAGAGGAAAAGGGATATTGACACTGAACAGGAACAACCACTGCCTTGGAATCAGTTCAGAAATCATTTGCCGGCCCCCAAGTTCAAGGCCACATGAAATATGGATGTTCTTTAGCACTAGCAAGCCTCATCCTCTCTTGATTTCAAGACCTTGTATCATGGCAGGTCTTCATTTTCAGATAGCATAAAAATTATGTGTGGATTATATAAAAAGTAGACCCTAACACTGAGCTGAGCAGCTGCATCTTCTGGGCAGCCTCCTCAGTTTTTGAGGCCTCTTTTTGTTCTGGTCCATGGTATTTCAAGAAAATTGAAAACGAGTTCGTGACTGTATTCCCCAGATGTGTCTTGAGGGTGCTGGCCCTGGATGATAAGAGCCTATCTGCCGCATTTGTCTAAGATTTGCAGGAATCACACTACGAGTTTACTGAGGTTCATGAAAACTTTCTTGGAAAATGATTCCAAATCCTCCAGTCTCAATATTCATCTCACCTGAGCTGGGATGCATTTCTGAGTCTACTTCCTCACATTCACAAGGGAAAGGTAAACCACTCACCTGCGCCAGATCTTACCTTGGTGTAGAGCCCTAGAACACAAAATCCTTCTGGGTAGAACCAGAGAAAGGAGAGGATAAGAGGATGTAGGCTCCTGCGAGGGAGTGTGGAAAATAAGTGTTGACAGCTAATAGTAAAATTCAGAGGGTGGCGGGGAGAGATGGGGATATTTATTTGAACTGAAAGTCCAACAGTTTCATTTTTTTTTTTTTTTGAGACAGGGTCTCGCTTTGTAGCTCAGGCTGGCTCTGAGCTCACTATGTAGCCTAGGCAAGCTTCGAACTCAGCAATCCTCCTGTCTCTGCCTCCTGAGTGCTGGGATTACAGGTGTGAGCCACCACGCCCAGCTCATTTTGTTTTGTTCTGAAAGTAGGTACTGTTTGGTCAGTGAGAGTAGTAGGCTTCCTTGGCTCATGTGGTGGATGTTTCATGTCAGGTTTTAGTGATATCTGAAAACTAAGTGAAAAAATACTTAATTTGGAGAGATACAAGCATTTTTAACCAATGAGATTGTATTGGTTGAGGTGGATTGAAATGAGTAGAATAGTAATTTCATTTTCTGGGCTTGTTATGAAAATAAACAGGTGCTGAAGTGGTGGAGGAACAGGTATAATTACTGAGGATTATTTGCAAGGCTTAGTAAAGACTTTCTGGTATATTTCCCAGAAGCTAGAAAAATGAATGACTTTAATGACTGTGTAAGAAGCCCCTTTACAAGTCAGGTGGTTTCCAATTCTGTACTTTCATCAGCACTGAAGCAACCTAACCAAATTGTCAGCTAAAAGATCATGACACATAATTTTTGATGACAGATCCCATACAACTTCAAAGGGAGTCAGAGAATCAGGGGATGCTGCCATAGCAAAACTACTTCTGTTCCCACCTATGTGTTTATGTGAACATGGTTTCTCAATGTGTCAGATACAAAAAGAAAAATAAGGGGGCCAGAGATTTAGCTCAGTGGTTCCAGAGCCTGCCTAGCAAGCTCAAGGTCCCTGGTTCAATCCCCAATAACTACATACAACAATACTGGGCGTGGTGACTCATGTTCACCAGCAATCAGTACCACATTTCACAATGCTGGGTGTGGTGGCTCACATCAGTAATCCCAGGACTCGGGAGGCAGAGACAGGAGGACCGAGTTTGAGGCTTGCCTGGGCTACATAGTGAGCTCAGGGCCAGCCTGAACTACAGAAAGAGACCTTGTCTCAAAAAAAAAAAAAAAAAAAAAAAAGGAAGATTTGAGGTGATGCTGAATATTCAAAATGTTTGAGCAATAAGCAGTATTTACCATGGACATGAGAGTATTAGAACAAAAAGAAAGCTTCTGCCTATTTCATTAAAGATACTTTTAACTCTTTAAAGATAAAACTTACTGATATTTATATGTAGTTATAATATTTTGCTTAGTTGTTTACTTGTAGTAATTATAATCATTCAATCTGGAATAATTTTACTAAACTATTAGAGCCTTCTGGTGACATGAAATAAAAATAAAGTTCAATTTCATACACTTTTTGATGCACATGTGTTTGACAGGATGATACAGAATTTTAAGTATTAAAATATGGTTCATTAGAGAAACATCATGTAGCAGAAGTTAAATGGAAAAAGACTGAAGTAAAATTAGCTTCTGTTCAGTAAGAGCTTGTTGAATATATTTTAAAGGGATGGTGGGGGACATTAAATTGCTATCACATTTAAATTCCAATAAATTTAAAAGATAAAGAAATGTACTTATTTCATAATCCCTACATTTCTAGTATGTCAGAAAACTTAGGCTCTTGAAAAATTTTTGAACTTATGATGCAAAATAATAAATGTCATTTTTAAAATATGCACCAAAACTATCCCATTGAACAGTTTCCACAAAGTAAACTACCCTTTAATTTTTGTAGTTTAAAACAGTAATCACTCGCTGCTGACTCTGTGCTCAGTAGTTATCAATAATCAATTTCCACAAAATAAACCACCTTTTAACTTTTGTATCTTGCAACAACTGTCATTTTACTTACCCTTGACTCTGTGGTCAGTAATTTGGGTTGGGCTCAGCTAGGCGGTTGTTCTGCCGCCCTCAGCTGAGAACTGCCACATAGTGCAATTATGTGGCAGTGTTTCAGTCCAAAATGCCTCAAGGCCACACCTAGAAGCGGATGCTGGTAGGTGGCTGCTCCACGTCACCTCTCATTGTCCGGTAGCTCCACTCATTTTTCTGGTGAAAAAGAGCAAGCCCACCTGCCGTTCAGGCTCAGTGTTTCACATTTTTATTCCTGCTTCATTTTAATTGCTTCAAGTCACAAAATCAGCAAAGATGACACACCTCAGTTCATGAGAAAAGGCATTAAAATCATATGACCAGGGAGCAAAAGTACAAGAATAAGAGGAAAGTTCAAACCATCTTTGCGAACAGAATAGTCCACAGGTATCATCTCCTCAGGAACTTTGAGAGAGAACATGATCAAATGTGTTTGAAGGTCACAGATCACATTTATTAGTGATAAAAAGTGAGACATGCCGGGCGTGGTGGCTCACGCCTGTAATCCCAGCACTCGGGAGGCAGAGGCAGGAGGATTGCTGAGTTCCAGGCTTGCCTGGGCTACATAGTGAGCTCAGCGCCAGCCTGAACCACAAAGCGAGACTCTGTCTCAAAAAAAAAAAAAAAAAAGTGAGACATTTTCATGCTTTCAAAGAACAGAGTTTTCAGGAACTAAGTCATGACTTAATAATTTGGTGATCTTGGGATTCAGTTTTCTTATCAACCAAGTGGGGTTAATGTTAGAATTTACCTAATTGGATTGATATGGAGATTAAATGAATTAAGAAAACCAAAGGGCTTAGGACCATTAAATGTTTCAAGTTCCAGAAATCATAGCTGCTATCATCATTGTTATTATCATCTACTCCATCTATTTCCGGGCAAAATGCTGTCTACTTACAAAGTCCATGTATTGAAGAAATCCTTTGTGAACTCTATTTTAATCTGACTTAATAAAAGGGTTGGGCAAATGACATCCTTGGCCGCAAGATAAAAGGGCAGAATATTAGAAACCAAGGTAATCCCAAATACAGCTCTGTCTCAACCAGTGAAGACATTTACTTCTCACTTGTAGAACATTTTATTATTGGAATTGGATGCCAGTTTCCTCCACATGATGACTTGAGCTCTACCTCCTTCCATCTACGGCTTTACTATCCCATTGGGGGATATTCCCTGCAGAAGGGGAGAGTGTGAAATGTGTGACATAAAACCTTTGTCACACTACTTTTGTATCTCTGTGCCACTGCAGCTCAATATCAACACCAAACAGTATATCAGGGAGTAAAGAAGTATGTGTACTTACAAAAGGTCATAGCTATACTGTGGTCTATGTGTCATATTTTTCCATCCTCTTCTCAAGATAGTCTTGAAGATCTCTGAAGTACTATACAGCTCAAACATATTTCTGTTGAAGCAACCTCAATAGGGATTTAATTATTCCCTAAGTAAGGATGCTGTAGGTTACCTGTGTGTTCCATTTCATCATAACTCCTTTCTCTCCCTCTAGAGGGCAATACTACTGGATACTTGGAGTAATTTTCCTTCTGTTTGTTATTTTTATCATTCTATATATGGATTCTTATACCTTAAAGTCTTTGAAATTTATATGGGTGGTATTTCATATTATGTTTTCTTTATCTGAATATCTTTTTCTTTACTGAGCTTTGCTCAATACTTTTACATGACTTGAACCTTTTACCAACTGTGTAATATTTCATTATGTCAGGGTTCAGCAAACTATGGCTCATGGGCTGTTTCCCTGAATAAAGATTATTGTAACACAACCCTATGTATATGTTTACATAGTGTCTCTGGTTGCTTTAAGGATAAAATGGTAAGAAGCTGCAATGTTATAAAGATTACAGACTTCAACACCTAAAATAGTTACTATGCTGCCTTTTTCAGATAAAATAATTTCCTATCCCTGCCCTATTTTTTATCATATAATTTATTATAAATTTTACTCCTTATTGGCATTTAGAAAATTTCAGATTTTGATTAATTTTTTCATTTGTATTTCTATTAGAACATGTTTGCATACATAAAGCTTATATTCCTTGTAGGACTGGAACACAAACATTACTCTATTCTTTTCCTTGGTCTCTGTCCTCCCTGCTACCCTTCCCTGTATGTCTCTGTCCCGTTTGCAAAAGATATATCTCTCTACTTCCCATTATGTCTCTTTTATTTTGCTCTTTATTTATATTTTGGGTTTCTCACATAAAAAAATTATGTGATATTTCAGCTTGTGTATCTGACTTATTTCACTTAGCATTATGGTCTCAAGGTTCATCTGTTTCCCTGAAATGGCCTCTGGTGTGATTGTGACTTTTCCTGATTATGTACCCAGTGTGGGTAAGCAAAGTCAGAGCATGTATCTAGTGATGAATATATTGACTTATATGAATAGATGCAACTCTGTGGATGACAGCATATTGTTTTTCAGAGTGTGTGTCTTGGTTACTTCTCTTGATGGTTAAACAAAACACCCAACACCCAAAGTTAAAGAATGGAAGGTTTGGGCTGGAGATTTAGCTCAGTGGTTCCAGTGCCTGCCTACCAAGTGCAAGGTCCCTGGTTCGATCCCCAGTAGTCGCATACAACAATACCAGGCGTGGTGACTCACACCCACCAGCAATCAGTACCACCAACCACAAATGCTGGGTTTGGTGGCTCAAGCCTATAATCCCAGCACTTGGTTGGCAGAGGCAGGAGGATTGCTGAGTTCAAGGCTTGCCTGAGCTACTTAGTGAGCTCAGGGCCAGCCTGAACTACAAAGAGAGACCCCGTCTCAAAAAAAAAAAAAAAAAAAGAATGGAAGGTTTATCTTGGCTCACAGTTTACAGAGGTTTCAATCTGTAATCAGCTGGCTTCAAGGCAGGGTGGCATCGCAGAGAGGCATCAGAGGGTGGCCAGGTATAAGCCAGTAAGCAACAAGGAGCAACGCAGCCCTCCTTCTGTGTCTTCTATTTCATCACACCCTTCATCCTAGCATCACACACAAGTCGATCCCAGCATCATATCCCTGATCCCAGTATCACATCTCCTAGATCCAGGTACCTCTGAAAAGCCTCACCTGTCACCACATGAAGCTTTGGGGGTACATCAAGATAGAAGTTGTAACAGGTGATATTGATGTACACACCTGTCAGCAGTGTGTTAAAACTTCCAT